>SNQN01001043.1:0-13717 GCA_008642245.1 Bassia scoparia
ATTCCAATACAAATCGAAGTACGATTCAAGCCTCACACCCTCAAACCTTGGCCCACATTACAACCTCAAAAGTCCTCTCCAAATGAACATTGTCCTTCACTTTCACACACGACCTCACGTACTACGATTGGTCTGTTTCCGCAAGGATACGTAGGTAGCCTCACCTCAAGGTTTGACCCAATTTATATAAAACGAGGTTCACTTCAATGAGTGGTTTGATTCTCTAGTCTAAACCCCGACATAGACTCGTGTTTAAACTCGCATCATTAGCCAACCTCACATCCAGCTACATCTTTGACCCTTAGTCACAAATTTGACCTTTTCTATTTCTCGAACCATAGCCTATCCTTTGGCCACCTTCAAGGACTCGTTGACCCAATCTTTAAGAAGTAAAGCCACCTAATCTCTAAGGTTACTACATCTCATTGGGGAACTCAAAAATGGCTCGTCTACTATCAAACTTGTCTGTTTCACATTACCTCCAAGCTAGTCTTGCTGGGGGGCTAGTCATCATCATGATCCACTCAAAACATTCCTATACTTCAAGTAGGGGGCTTCTCGTCTCCTAAGGCTCTAGTGCGTGTCCAAGTGGAAAATCTGAAACTCTGCTTATGGACCATGTCTCTTTCAAGTCAAAACCATTGCCCCCATCAACATCAATGTCAAATTTAAGTTCAAGCCTCCCATCTCCAGTCACTTTTCAATTGTCACACTTCTATAGGTCCTCTTCAGTCAGCATTCTTCAATTGACACTTGGTACTAGGATTAGACTCTAGTATCATCCTTTCATGTCTTAAACCAAACCTAGACATGCTATGATGGATTATGACCATACATTTTTGCATCCTAAACCAGACTTGGACATGATGTGGGGCATCGAACCAGACCGTACCGACCCTTTRTGCACTARKGATATAAAACCAGACTTATGTATCCTTTAGAGCACCTTTTTAATTTCGAGGTCACAAGTTACAAGTTRAAGTCTCTCTAAGCATTAAKACAGACCTATGTTGTTTTCAAGATAGTCCTTAATCCTAATTTAGGACTATCATTTTCAAGTCTCTCTAGGCATTAAAACAAACCTATGTCGTTATCAAGATAGTCNTGGTGATGTTTTATATCATGGCTTGTGTGCAAAGATAGTCCAATCTAATGTCAAAAAATGGACTCAATGTTTACAATAACCGAAAAGTCATAATAATGCAATAATRATATTTTTAATAAACTTGAGAATTTGCATGCAAATATACAATTATGCAATTTGCAAAGGTGAAAATAATTATCATTTATACATACATTGAGAACTTTTATTTAAACTATATGTGTCATAGTTTTGACATTTTTACTAAGATACTTTAGAAATAGTGTGCATACATGAATATAAGTTATTAAATTACTATGAAAATGTATACATGCATCACTATGCTAAAATAATGTTTGTAAAGCGTAAAAATGACAACACTTTTGAAAAAGCGCTCTTAAAAATATCAAAACAAAGGGTTTTCTTTCAAAGAACTATGTARTTTAATTGATARATTAGCGTAGTTCACGAGTATAAACATCTRAATAATTACCTTTGTATCATCTCTTTTACCATCGCCCTTAGCTCCATAGTCATTAACACTGAAAGTTTTCGATGCACACATAAGAGGTGATGAAAATAAAGACAGAAAAATGGTGATGATGATACGAAAAATATGGGATATTATTAGTGCCATTTTTCAAGCTATATATATATATATATATGATGAGTATATATGTTGTTTTCTTCAATAGGGAAAGATCGAATACAAGAGAGTCAGGTGATGTATGAGGAAGCTAATAATGATGAAATGTATTGTTGTATGTTTGAATGATAGGAGTTTTTACATATATATAAGGTACGATGAGAATATAAGATAGAAAACTATCTTTTGAACATAACTAAAAACACATAACATCATTAACTATATTTTAAACTGAAAACTGATTTATTTTCTCAGTTCAATCACGTACTTCTTGTTTTGGCAAACTTATGTTGTACTTCCTCCGTTTTAAAATACTTGCATCCTYTAAGGTTTCACGCTTTTCGATGCACGATTTACAAATACAATATMTTTAGTTGTATATAAGAACAAATTATACAAATTAAATTAGATATTAATAATCTACACATTATGTCGAAACTAACAAGATCCCGCATGACTATAATCTTTTTTACATATAAATNTCAAGATAGTCCTTAATCCTGAGTTAGGACTATCATTTTCAAGTCTCTCTAGGCATTAAAACTGACCTATGTCATAATCAAGATAGTCCTTAATCTTGAGTTCGTTAGGACTATAATTTTSAAGTCAYTGTTGTTCTCCTAAAAAGACATGGCCAGTCGTAAGGACAAGAATCGCCCAAGGATCCAAGCGCTTCCGAGGGAATACAACCGCATGGGGCGCGGTAACAGGTAAAACTAACTATTATTTTGCAGGTACCGGTGAAAATCGTAACTCAAGATCGTAGAACGTTTTGAGCTATCCTCCGTCCCGAATTGAATACTTTAACTTTCTTTTTACGAGAACAAGCTTCTCTCTAGATTTAGCCAAAGTAGGGACTTTTGTAGACACTCAAAAGTGTCTCCATAAATTTAATAGCCGATGAGGAAAAGTACAACATTTCGAAATAGATTTGATTCCGAAAGTTGAGACAATACCCATAAACCATACCCACTTGCATGAATTGAATTAAAGTTGAGCTCGAAATCATACACCGAGGGTCCATTAATAGAAAGAATGTATTATTTTAATTATTTTCTATTTTTAGGCTTTTTTCTTTATTTTTAGGGTTTTCGATATATTCTTCTCAATTTTTTGATTTCACCATAATTTTTAGATTATTTTTCTGATTTTTCTTTGATTTTCTATGATTTTTACAAGTTTTATAAAATGATATCCGAAAATAAATCAATTCAGAAATTTTTAGATAAATYTAGATAATTCGGGAACGATCCGAATGTTCTAGAAGATTAACCTTGAGCTCCAAGCMAGCCAAAATTGGATAAAAGGATAAATTGGATAAAGGATAATTCCCGAATCGTAGATTAGGTTCAGAAAATACGAATAAAAATACCCGAACAAGATAGATAAAATAGAAGCGTATATACGCTTGAAGCAAGCGTATATACGATCTTCTTTTATTTCTTTTTCCATATACGCCATATAATATACATGCTCTCGGTGCCTTAATAAAATCAACAAAAAACCAGTATTCAAATCAACGAAAAAATCATTAATAAAAGTGCAAATTCAAAGTCTCTCAATAACCTCTCTCAAATTCATCCATAAACATCTCAAAATCAGAGGTCCCTCGAGTGTTCGTCGATAGCTTTCGGAGTTCATATCTTTGCGGATTTAGGTTAAAAAATCTGAGGCTATTCAATAAACTAATATCTCTCTCCTCTACTCATTATTATTAATCTGATTACATATAATACATTAAATTTCGTTTTGCTTTTGCGTTTTCAATCATGTAAAAAATCATTCATTTTCAATGTTTACTCGAACTATTCGAATTGTTTGACAATAATTGTCCAATGGCTAACGATTCCTTTGTTGTATAAGCTATTCAATCTGGAAGCACCAAAGATTTGATTTGCACTAACCTTTGTTTCTTTGTGATCTGAATAGCGATACAAGGTAAGTTGACTCTCTCATACATTTCGGTCTGATTCTAAATGTCCCATTATTCTTGATTCTTATGCACATGATACTTCTTGATTGCTTACATCATGACTGGATATTCTACTGCGCTCACATAACTTCAGGAATAATTATGCGACAACGGATTTTAGGCACCATATTAATTTGTTTGATTCGGAAACGGTTCACAATTATTAGGCTAGATGCATGCTATCGAATAGAACATCAATCCTTGTGTGCCAATATTAGAATAATGCCGCGTTCTAAGATCAAATCAATAAGCTCTTTGAATTCAATTATTATCTGATTTATGGAACATACAATGAGACTAAGTAGACCGGCCGCTACATGCAGGCGGATGGCGTCAAAGTAATTTATCCGTACCTTGTCCGAACCACGCCTCTGGTTACTAGACCTAACAGTGGGCCCTTATTTGGAACCAAGTTTTCAAGCGTTCTGCGGATTAACCTGTTATAGGCAAAGGGGGCGACCCCTCTTATCGACAACACCCCAATCACTCACGTGCAGTATTTTGTGGCCCAATCCCCACCAATTCAAAATGACGTAGGCCGCGTTAAGGGCACACGCCCTACAGATGGTGCTACACGATTCTTATAATGCTAATCTACGCTAAAACTAATACTTGGCTCTGAGCCCAAGTTGCTTCGGGCAGGCTACACCGCGGGAGCGACGGGGTCCGGTTCTTTGCCCCGGGGCGTACATCTAATTGGGTGATGACTTTGAATTTGCTAGAGATTGAATTCTGCATTCTGCATAGTATGAGTTATGTCTAAATTTGTGCGTATTATACTTGAACGAGTAGAGGAAGTCGCCACCGCACTTCTTTTGGGAGCTATGGAACCCGTTTTAAGCTTAATCTATATTGCATAAAAGCAAGCAGAAGGACTCCATAGTCTGGTCGTGCACAAAGTGTCATGGATTAGGGAAATGGTAAGGGGCGCGAAGTACTGCACCCCCCCCCCCCCCACCCCCCGCCGCGCGGCGCGCACACATCTAGCGTCCTCAACTTGTCGGTCATTGTCAAAATGACAAACAAAAACCTATTTACGTGGTTAACCATAAGCATGCAAATTCCTAGCGGGTCTTAATAGAACATACATGTAAATTGGACTAGTTTATTGTTGGCAACATGTGTGTTTAAGTCCATATTCAGGATCCTAATGCTAGTTGTTAGGCTGAACATTGTAATTTGTCGGTCTTGTTTAAGATATAATGGTTGTGTTGATTTTCAAGCTTGCAAACATTCGACAGAATTAAAAGTTTTTCTGAAGGTTGATTTGAATAGAAAGTCAAATTTCTAACAAGCATGCAAAAGGGTGCTAAGAAATTGAGACATTGGCCTCAAACTAACCTTGCAACACGGTGTTTTCGATTGAGAACGATGCTTTGGACCCTTTGAAACCGTTAAGAACCTTAAAGAACCCTTTAAAAACTTATGAAAGAACATTAATTGAATGTTGACTTTGATGTGAGTCAAATGAGGAGCTGTGGGTGCCTATTTATAGGCCAAATAAGCTTGGGGGAGCAAGGTAGTTGGGCKTAATTTCGCCTAACTAGGCGTAATAGCACCCAATCAACTAGGCKTAATCACGTCCARTTTCCTTGYCCCTTTTYGCTTGATTTTCTTACCTAAAATACATTTATTTGTCGGTTTAATTAAGGTTAAGGAGTAATTATGTCAACACGCATTCGCAACAAGATAGGGTATGAACCTAGACATTCTTAGGGAGCAAGCCATGTAGTCCCCACGCCTAGGAATATTATGAAAGCTTTCGGAATGAGKCGTTTCRTTCGGGTGTGCGTTTTTTCTTCATAAATTCATAACTATTTTCCACAAATCGGAAAATTATCGAAAAAATGAGCAAGAAATYCTTATAAACAATTGTGCATTGTGTTAAAATTTCGTGAATTTTGGAATTGCTTTGAKAATTTAATTAATTGTTTCAAAATTAATTAAATTGCYGAAATTTATAAAAAAWGCCAAAAGTGCTTAGAAAAATTCAGAAAAAATCCGAACAATTCTAGAAAAATTCCTAAAATAAGTTAAAATTATTTGGAAATTAAATTTTTTTTAAAGAATGTTTAGTGTAGGAAAATGTTCTCGGTGTATTGAAAACTTGCCTTTTTAGGATGTGTTAGGGTCCTAGCTCTCTCGATTCAGCTTGTTTGTTGCAAAGGGTGTCTTATCATTGGTCATCTTGGGCTACGGAAAAAATAGGTATCTACACAAGTATAACTAAGAAAAGCAGTAAATACGAAGAAAAATAAGTTCACTGATGTTTGATGTGTTGTTGTTGTTGTTGTTGTTGTTGTTGTCGTCGTCGTCGTCATCGACATCGTTGTTATGGTTTCCTTCGGCCTCTAATCCTTTATTTACAGGCGTCGAGTGAGTGTGAACGTGGGATGGTAGTTTAGCGGTTGCTTCCATGATTGTTAGTTATTTGGCGCTTCTTTACGTTTGAATTCTCCATCTTTCCCTTCAAATCATTCTTAAACTTGAACACATGATGGGTCTTTCTATTGGTCTGATCATATCGGGTCATCTCCATCCCATCTTTCTGGTGCTTGTGTCTGATTTCGAGACTAGTGTATGATAGGAAATGTCGCTCTCATCCTTCGAAGTCAATCGCCAATCAACAAAAGTCAATCAGGCATTTTTTAGTAGTAACAGTAACAATGTGATCAATGTACTCAATAAGCAGATATGAAATCAATGTAATTGGCGCAATAAAAAAGTTCATTTCTAAATTTAAAACTCATAATAACGCAAAACCTAGGCAATACATATTTGAACAAACATCAATTTTAAAGAAGTTTCTAGTTGCAACACAATTTAATCAACATATTCATAAAATTGAATGAATTAATTTAAAGAATTACCAAATAATCATTTTTTCGTTAACCTAAGATAAAAATGGTAGCAACAACCCATTCACAAAGATAGTAACATGCATGAAAAAATTAACAAAGGGGAAGAATTCCAAATAGAGCTTAGTTTGACACGTTGAGTAGTGGGAAGCATTGTGGCAGCAGCGAAGCCTGATAGCAACTGCGATGGCGAGAAGGGGAAGACTGGCAGTGGCAAGAGATCAAGGGGAAGTGTGGCAGTAGCGAGGGGACGCGAGCAGACACACGTAAGCAGGTCGCGAATTGCAGGTCGAGGCATGAAAAACAACAAGCAAGCAAGTCACGAATGGTGTTTCGGCGAGCTATACAAGTGGCGTTACGACGAGCAAGTGGCATTCTAGCCAGAATTCCAGTGAAAATTCCAAACAAAATAAATAAAAATTAGGGATTTTAGAAAATTTTAATTAAAAAAATCTACAAATGTAAAAAAAAGGAAATTTCTTAATTTAGGCATAATTGAGTTNGAAGCATGGTTTTGGGCGAAGGAGTGCCCCTATGAGCAGATGACCGCTAAAAAAACTAGTTTATGCAGTATGATATGTTGCAATTTTTTTTTGCCTAAATTAGTTTATACAATTTGTTGGATTATTGGATAAAAAAAATTGGTTATGGTTAATTGGGATTGAATTTGGCCATGATATTTTGATATGTTGCTTTGGAAAAGCTCATGTCTAGTTTCATTGCCTGAAACCTTCCAGAGCTCCTTTTACGCATTTTTTGTTAGTTCTTGAATTCCACATGTTGAAAAATTTATGAAAAAAATTGAAAAGCGTAAAATTTTGTTATTTTTGGAAAATTATTTTTAGAGAATTCCGCATTTTTATGGAAAATTCTCCGAAAAGTGTAAATCTTGTTATTTTTGGAATTATTTTGATAAYTTGTAAAAAATTAAAATTAATAAAACAGTTGAAAATTTTAAAAATGCATGTAAAAGCTTAGAAAATTTCTAAAAAAATATAAATACTCYAGAAAAAAGTTTGAAAATAATAAATAATTATTTTTAAATTAAATCTTATTTTGYGAGCACTTTGAGCATGAAAAAGGATCTGYGGTTTTGAAAATTGAATCGTAAGACTGTTTGAGAYAACTGTTCTTTAGAATTGGACCAATTGCATTGTGGTATAGTGATATCATTGACCTTAATTAAAGAGGAGAAAAATGTAAGTATCTACAGATGTCATCGTAGTCAAGAGGTTTAAAAGGGAGACAATGCAGATGCTTGCAAAGTTGGAGTCTAAGTTTAAGACAGGCACAGATGCCGAGAAAGACTTGGAGGCAGCAAGAAGAAAGATTTTTGAGCTTGAAGCCGCTGCTAAGGACGTTAAAACTTTTTGTCAAGAGACAGAATCCAAGGGCTATGATCTCAGGTCTATGATCTCATGGCTAAAAACACAAGGGGTTTCATTATCGTGCTTGGGAGCTTGTAAAATTTTTCGTTTCTAGTATCTAGAAGAACATTTTGATAGGGTGGATCGGAGGAAGAGGACTTATGAAATGCACACAAAGAGTATTGAACCCACCATCCTTCCAAAACCACCTCAACCTCCCCGGCAATGACAATGCTGACCCTGCTCTCAACCTTGATACCGCAACTATTGGAGCCACCAATGCCAATTGTGTCATTGATCCTATCAACATTGGTGACTATGATGTCGAGTAGGTTAACCCTTAGTCCATGTCGTCTCTCTTTTCCTTTGAATTTCTATGGTTTTACTATACCGGCTAACTATGTTGTAATTTTTTTTAGTTTAGTAACCGACTTTTGATGCTGTGAAAATTTTATTTTTCTTAATGGACAACTATCATGCCGAGATAGTCCATTTAGATGTCAGTATACAGTTACGTCAATTTTGCATTTTTGCTTATCATTTTCATCTTGATTGGGTGGCAACTAGCTTGTAGATTTGGGTTGTTGACTTGAGGCTCAGTAGGAGCATTAGGTCAATCAACATAGTTGCTTGCACTCAAGCTTGCCAGTTACCCTAGTAAGGAGTAAATCTATTCTTTAAACTTGAGTCCCCGTCTACMATTTTGTTGTTGTTTTKCCATTTAAGGGAATTCGTCARCTAATAGATATTATCGGTTGTATAGGTCTAAAAGCATGATGCCTAGTTTTCATACTTGATTTTTATAAAACAAGAAGGCGGTTTGCATCGCTAACAACAATGTCGACCTAGCTCTCTTCTATTGTCACCTTTTGCATGTAGTCGAGACATAAGTTCAACGTCTCACCAGTTGCCCATTGGCATAGCTCTTTACTGGGTAGCATATTTTCTAATGTCTTAATTTTTGGTTAGATCAATGTTTAATATTTCTACTATATATTCAATTATATTATCAAGGTCATTAAAGTAAGATTTAATTGAAGTTTGAATGTATATATATAAGAGTGAAGAAGTAAAGTCGTTTAGTTAAGTACTTTTGAAAGATAAAATCAGCCTTTCATTATATATCTTTCCTACAGTAAGTATTGTGCATGATATTAGAACTTTACTTGAATTAGTATTTGGAGAGCATTCAGCTTCAGATTACTTCATCCACTTTAGCATGGCTATACTTTAAGCCCCTCCTGTAAACATTGATGTCTCCAGTTAAGAAGTCATTTGCATCTCGAGTCAGCAGTATCAGTTGGTAGTCAGCGCGTGAATTGTCGTCGGCTTCAGCTTCCATATACTTTGTGAGGCATGTTGTCAATTGAGATTGAGCTTTTGTGGAAATGCATGCCAACGCTTTTGTTTGCTGATCAATGACTACGAATTTTTGAGTGTAAAGCATCGTTTGATGGAATATCAAAGAGATAAATAGCTACTAAGTTCCATTATTTCTCCTTCTACAGGCTAGGCTGAGAAAAATGACAGTATATCATTGAACTAAACATCCGCTTCAAGTAACTCATTCTCAAAGTTGGAGGCATCGGGTAGAAATGCTTTTCAGGTGGCCATTACATTGCTGATTGGAGTTCTCTAAGCTACTGCCACCTTTTCTTTCGCAGTCCATGGATCCACACACAAGGGTAAGGCCTAAACATATTGCTTAAATAACTGTTTCTAAGCTTTAACAGAGTAGCCATTGAATCCAACTGTAAAGCCAGTAGCACTCTGTAATTGACTCTCATGTGACTTTATGTATGCAGATGTTGGTGTTTTGCATGTGCCTCTTCACTCACTTATACGATTTTGTTGGTGTGAGAGTTTGGTTTGTATTTGAGCTTTTGAATCTCCTCACCACCGGTGATTTAGCTTAGTTGTCATTACATTAATCGTAGGATAGCTTTCAAGTTTTAAGACTTCCAAAAATCTGACAGGCTACGTAGTTGTATATTGAAGCTTTCTGTTATGAGCATTATTCGTAGTATAGAAAACAATCGGATTATGACTTATTGTTGCGTGTAGTGGGTAACTAGTGTTATATAAAGGATGTATGTGCAATTTTAGGGAAGAGTTCTTCTCTTACTTTTCATTTGACACTTACTAGTTTCCATACTACCCGGGCAATAACAGACTAAATTCTATGATGCCGTTAAGTCCAATGTTGGTATTCAAGTTTCTACTCGCTACCGTATAGATTGTGCGCCGAATGTGTCTTTTGTCTTTTGGGAGGTCTCAAGATAATAGAGACCTAGTATCTACACGATGCAATCGGTATGTATCGAATAATGTCTGATAAAGATATTCCGGATTTTGGCGTGTAAGCTCTTTGTTGGCCACATTGTGTATTGAGCATTATCATCGTGCAAAATATATTACAAAATTGATGACACCGACCGTTTTTATTGCAGTTTTGTCTTGTTCCTTTACCTTTTTTCTTGTTTGATAGCTTATGTTATGCTTAGGCGTGTTTTCCTGACCTGGCGGTTTGAATGCGATTTGGACTGTAGCCTTGCCTCCATTGCACTCTACTCTGTTTGACAAGTGATCTCTCTAAGCAGTGTTCACTAATAATGTGCAAAGATGAGAATCATGTTTCTTTATTTGCAGGACGTGAGACCACACAATTCTACAAGACTTCTTTTCCTTCATCTCGTCATCTACGGGAGCTTCGTCATTTTCTGGTTGAAGGTAACTGAGTCTGGTGCAGCCCGAGAAAGGATGCAAGGAATTTATGGTTATGGAGATATGCATGAGAGGATTTGGCAGGTCACAACGTTAGAGTGGCCCTATGCGCGATGAGCAAGGCGATTGATACTGACCTGCTCAGATCATTCTGAACCAAAGTTAATCATGTGGCCTAGCTTATGACAAGATGTCCTTTTGAAGAGTTAGCTTCATATAATGTTTGTATAATATTGTTCATGTTTTGATCCTTAAGTTGACATTCCATGAAAGAAGTAATGGATTTGCCCTTTGTTGGCGGATTCTTTCAAGGCCTCAATTGTGTTTTGCGCTACCAATTTTGGCGATTCGCATATTTTGTGGCAAAATCTAGGATGTGATATATTCTTTGGAGGTCCTGTTTTTCTGCTTCTGAAGCTCCAAGGCATAAAGAAGTATGTTTTGGTTGTTTGGACTGAGCATTTCATGAAAGTCGAGTCTTTAGAAGCCGGAACTTCTACTGTGAGGGGCACAAAGGCTTCGGATGTTGAGCACCTTCCGAGTTCTTCTAATCTTTTGGTAACACGGACTATATTATTTATCTTGTTTCGTTCTTAAGTTTTAGTGCATTCTCGTTGCCACCCCTTTAACTGCACCACATGCCAGGCGTCATTTGGTTCTTTTGGTTCATTTCTAAGTGAACTTTGTTATTTGCTGCAATATGTGTTTCCTTGCGACAATTTCCCTCGCAAGGATTGTTTAACATCTTGTTTTTTTTGGACCAATTCTTTTGCTTGTCCCCTTCATTACATAACGGTGTTTGAAACTATTGGTATATTGATGCAGGAGTAATCACTAGTCACCGCTTTCGACTTCATCTTTTTAGTCTTACAAACTTTCGACCCCATGGCAATGGGAACACTGGCGTTATATGAATAATTCACAAAAAAAGTAATCACATTTTTTTTGATATAGGTTGTATTACACGTTAAGTGTGATAATTGCTGAAATGTTGTGTTGATTGTGGGGTTGAAGACGCCTTTTATTAGAGCCTGTGTCCTGATTCTCTACTCAGGCATTGAGTCGTAGTTTTTAGATTTAAGTAATATGTATCGAGTCAGGAGACTATCACGTTTCTCGTTACGATATCTTTGTGTTTGATTGGACCTTGATTGTGGTTAAGGTGATTAGATAGTTTGAGACCTATAGCAATGTACTTAACGACGGTAAGCCAATTGTAAGGATATCGAGTTACATGGATAGGTACCTACCGTAGTCGGGTTTAGGGTAGACTTGCGATTTCTCAAGGTTGCGGAGAATAAGTTAATGTCTAATGACAGGTAGCACTGGAGCCCGCAAAGCTTGGAGGGGGGAGAAGAATTTTTGAGCTGAGCGTGCTAGGATGGAGGGTTGGAGCAATTGAGAGTTTTTTGATACGAGCCGAATCCCTCAAGAGAGTATGTGAAGCTCTTAGAGCTATTGATTCATGACGCTAAAAGATATAACTATCGCGCTGTTTAACGATTTCGTCGATTGCATTCATGCATGGTATTTAGAGCTTGTAGATGATTTTGTTATAACACTAAAAGAATTCCTATAAGTCCGTAAGGATGACCGACACATATTTGCAAAAGGACAATCTATAGCTCGAGGGAGGTGCAGATTCAGCTGAAGTGGTTGACAGGCGCTCTTACTGAATGGGTGAACCTTCTATGTATTAAGGCCAGATGGAGCTCAAGGTCGAGCAAGGAGCAGGGCAATCTTACCCAAACTGGGAGGGTCCATATCGGATTTGTAAAGTTTTAAGGGATAGAACTTTCAAGCTTGAAGCTGCTGATCAGAAGAAGGTTATCTCAGGGCATGGAAATGTAAAACTTGAATAATTACTACATGTAAGGCATAATGCCCAAATAAATGATAATGTCATTAACTCAGTAAAATTTCAACCTTGTAAAGAACTTACCATGAGCCAAGGGAATGAAACGAAAAGTTGATTTGAAAAGGACAAAGGGATACTCCGTCCCAGTTTGACTATAGCTTAATGTAAAGTTGACCACTGTTGGCGACTCAAGTGGGGCCAGTAATCGTTGCTTAAGTTTTTTGATGATACATTAAACAAGGTCTGGTGCATATGCCAGGTGAAATGTTGAGCGGAGGCATGGTTCGCGTTCACTCACACTTCTAAAATGTCATACCCTTAGATGAATAAATGTCGTTTCTCTTCCTTTGATTTTCTATGGTTTCCTATCCCCAGGGTAGAAAGTACTCTATCGTTGTGATTGTTTATTTATTATTAATAACTAAGGAAGTGACTTAACAGAATGACTTGCTAGGGCGGGGAAAAGGTTACCTCTATATGTAAGTGGAATAATGGTTTTAATTAATATGTATCACTTCAAAAAATGGAATGAGCATATCTGACTCATTGAAAGCTGCCGGCTCGTCTACACTATACCAAAGTTGATTTAGTTTGTGTTCTCGGCGTTGCTCTTTGCCTTCTTTGTTCTCTTATATAATTCCTGCATTATTCGGTACATACTGGACAGTGGTCAATTATCCTGGCCTCTTTTTGTAGGATTACATAGCTTCGTGAGAAATTCGTAATTGATAATTGTGGTTTCTAGTTGATCCCGTGATGGACGTAACAACTTTGAATGGTCATTCCGTCAGATGTTATGCATACTTTGTAAAATTAAGGGTTCCGTGATCACCTCGATATTGTAGATAGCCACGGCTTTCTTTTAACGCCGCATCCAACAAGTTACTACAGATTGTTGTTGGCGACTTGTCGGCAGCGTACAATCTCACTCTCTTTTTCTTGGTTTTAATACAAATATTTGACAGATCGTATAGCAGATACACTTAGGCAATACGACATTCATTGTTTCGGTTTGTTCTGACTCGTTATTTTTGGAGTGGGTAGAGGGGGGGGATTGGACTTGTAAGTATCGGTATAATTTTCCGGGCTCTTCCGGGGGAATTCCCTTAAACGGAAACAACACAAAATGTAGAACGAGGACTCAATTTAAAGAACAATTTACTTTACAGAGAGCGAACAGATTTACTCCTTACTAGGCCGAACAAGGGTAA
>SNQN01001043.1:13742-32801 GCA_008642245.1 Bassia scoparia
TATTGTGAAGGGTTATGGCTTGAGCTTTTTTTTCTATTCCATCAAAACCGCTAACTCAAAATTCGTAGTCATTGAATAGCAAAGCGTTGCTTTCTAGCACATGGCTCACAAAGTATAATGGAAGCTAAGCTCCATATCACTGCACTACCACACCGCGGATTGTGCATGCTTAACTGGAGACATCAAGGTACATGAACAATGTCTCTCCAACTTCGGGTTCATCACCAACTCTGAAGTAATGAAGGTGTTTCTTTCAACTTAACAACGACTTCTTCTTCCTCTGTGATACATTCAAACTTCAAAATCTTCTTAATGACCTTGAATAAATTAAATATTAACATTGATCACCAAAATTAGACAAAAAAAAATTGTCCCAAAGGGGAAAGGCAACTGGTGAGACGTTGAACTTCTTTCACACTGGTGGCACATTTCTTATCCAAGACGCTTAAACTTATATATGAATTTTTTCAATTCCTCTCTGATCCACCAAGTATGCTAAAACTTTTCAAAGTAATCCGAAAGATACATTTCTTAGGATTCAGCTTCATTTGATAGTGGCACAATGTCTCAAAGGTCTCCTTCAAATCCTCTTAGGGCGATCTTCCAACTTCTTGCTTTTGATGATCATGTCATAAATGTAAGCTTCCACGTTCCTATCCAACTTCATAGCAAAGATTTGTATCACTGAAAAGTGCATAAAATCTAAATGCCGTATTTTTAGTCCCTTATATTAGTCTTATAATCGCTTTGTCTTAGTATTTTATTAATTTAGTTCAATTATTATTTAGGTATTATTTAATCATTTTTTATTTTATTAGCTATTTTTATAATAATGTTACCTAATGTTTTATTGTGTGTTTTTGGTACGTAAAACAAAAGAAAAAGAAAAAGAAAATAAAAAATAGATAAAAGGAGATTACAAGTAAAGAGGAAGCAACATAACCAATCAAGAAACGCGTGTGAAGAAACATAAAAAGATGGATGCAAATGGACAATCGTGCGTGACAAGTATCAAACAAGATAGATATAACTACGATCAATAACGAAAATTAAGGAAGCTAATATTTATCCATTTTATCCGTATCTTAGTAATTCGTCGAGTATATAATACTGAGTTAATTCCAAAAACAGAAGGATGTCAGATAGTCAGTTTTATAGAGTATTGAGAGACAAGTGAGTTTTGGGAAGCAATTAAGCAATCAGTCGTCGCGATTGGAGCAAGGAGTTGTGAGTACAAAATACGGATTTTCCGACGACGTTTTGTTACGAGTATAAGTGATATATTATCCTCTTTTCTTTTGTATTACTTTGAATGATATATTTTTGTCGATACTATGACCTCGAATCTTTATTTAGACTTGAATTTATTAATTTTTAAGGTATTATTGAGTATAATGTATGATTAGTATTCAATTTACATGTTTACTATTGTCATATGATTGGAATTCGAGTATAATTTGCTATCTTATTATGTTTTGAATTATAATCAATTGCTAACTATGTGATTTGTCTAGTAAAAATTGCATAATAAAAGTGTAGCGTACTATGTTAATCTGGTTTAAATTAGTGGTGTAAATTGATCTAATTTATATTACCTAGTATTGAATTAATGTAGGGTTCATGATGTTCTTTCTAGTTCCGAATGCTTCCAAGATGTAGTCATTGTGGGTCTGCGATCATATTTACGATGGCGATCTAGTCTAGAATTGTATAAGCGTGTTAACAATCGTCCTTGTGGATCGACTTTTTTTGCACCTTTTTACAACTTGTGAATATTTTGAAGGACATAAGATAGGTTTTCATAAATAATTAATTTAATACGGTAAATGATACGTATCATCACACATCTTTGGAAGTAACAAGGCGTTTCGTAGACAAAAGGCATAATCTCTGTAACAATAAAACCCATAGTTACTGACAAAAGATTTCTTGTCTTGCGATTCTCCTTTAGAAATTTGGTCGATGCCAAAATAGGCATAAAAAAAAACTCATTATCTTCATGTCGTATAGTCAAATCGAAAAGCTGTCTATTTTGTGCGGTTAAAGGAAAAGGGTCTTTAAGGCATTCCATGTTAGGGTATGTGTATTCTACACACATCCTCCACGTCCTATTGGGCTTGGGCCACCAGCACTACATTGGCTACCCACTCAGGTATTAGCATGACGTAATGAAGCCCACATCAAGCAATTTTTCAATTCTTCATCTGCAGCTTTACTTTTGATGTTAACCCTTAAGTCTCTTCTTCTTTTTATTCACTGTTCATATAAAAAATCAACATTGAGAGTGTTAAGCAATCTTCGGATAAAGACTAGGCATTTCTTCAATCGTAAAGGTGTAGATATCATTGTGTAATCTTTGAGCAAGGCTTTTGATCTCCTTGCCCACTTGGGTCTCAACACTTTGAAACCCCTTGACACTTCTCTCAAATTTTCCTTTTTTTGTTTTAAACTCTCAGCTTCTCAATTGCCAGGAGTAGTTTGGAAGTCGCGGTAAACTAAACTATGTATCACCATTGCCTTCTGAAATGTCCCCATGCACCATCACACTACTAAATAAAGGGTTTCTTACAATGCTCTTGAGAATAATTGAGATTATGAAACGATTTGCATTGGTAACGTGAGAGTATTTGCAACAATTAGCAACGATTGAGATTATCACATAATTAGTAAAAAAATCAATGGTTCATTATAGCCATTGCAATAGATTGAAAAGGCAACAAATTCAATTAACCCATTGTAATATATTACTTTAGGCTATGAGAAATGAACCCTTTTGCAACGACTTTAGCAACACGTCTTGCTATACTCGTTGCAAAAAGTTATAAAATTTATTTTTAGCAATGAAAAGCATGAATTTAATTTTTATTCTCCCTCATACTTCATTTTTCCCTTTCTTCAAACCTCAAGACCACATTACAACCTTCAAACCCCTTCATTATTTCAAACACCAAATTCCCACTCTTCACTACTTCCAATTCCCTAACTCCATATGCTAAATTAGAAATTCCTTTTTTTTTTACATTTGGAGATTTTTTTTAATATTAAATTTTTCTGAAATCCCTAATTTTTATTTATTTGTTTGGAATTTCACTGGAATTCTGGCTAGAATGCCACTTGCTCGTCGTAACGCCACTTGTATAGCTCGCCGAAACACCATTCGTGACTGCTTGCTTGTTGTTTTTCATGCCTCGACCTGCAATTCGCGACCTGCTTACGTGTTGTCTGCTCGCTGTCCCTCGCTACTGCCACACTTCCCCTGATCTTTTGCCACTGCCAGTCTTCCCTTCTCGCCATCGCAGTTGCTATCAGGCTTCGCTCTTGCCACAATGCTTCCCCACCACTCAATCGTGTCAAACTAAGCTCTATTTGGAATATTGAATTCTTCCCCTTTTGTAATTTTTTCATGCATGTTACTATCTTTGTGAATGGTTGTTTCTACCATTTTATCTTTAGGTTAACGAAAAAAATGTTTATTTTCTGAATTCTTTAAATAATTCATTAATTTATTGAATATGTTGATTAAATTGTTGTAGCAACTAGAACTTCTTTAAAATTGATGTTGTTCAAATATGTATTGCTAGGTTTTGCGTTATTATGAGTTTTTTAAATTTTGAAAATGAACTTTTTTTATTGCGTCAATTACATTGATTTTTATCTGCTTATTGATTTCATTTGTACATTGTTACTGTTACTACTCAAAAATGCCCTGATGACTTTCGCTGATTGGCGATTGACTTCGAAGGATGAGAGCGACATTTCCTATCATACTCTAGTCTCCGAATCAGAACACAAGCACCAGCAAAGATGGGATGGAATGACCCCGATATGATCAGAAATAGAAAGACCCATCACGTGTTCAGTTTAAGAATGATTTGAAGGGAAAGATGGAGAATTCAAACGTAAAGAAGCGCCCAATAAACTACAATCATGGAAGCAACCGCTAAACTACCTCCACGTCACACCACTCGACGCCTGTAAATAAAGGATGAGGCGAAGGAAACCATAACAACGATGTCGATGACGACGACCGACACAACAACAACAACAACAACACAACAACACATCAAACATCAGTGACTTATTTTTCTTCGTATTTACTGCTTTCTAGTCTACTTGTGTAGATACCTATTTTTCCGTTAGCCCAACGACAGACCAATGATAAACACCCTTTGCAACAAACAAGCTGAATCGAGAGCTAGGCCCTAACACATCCTAAAAAGGCAGTTTTCAATACAACCGAGAACATTTTCCTACACAAACATTCTTAAAAAAATTTAATTTCCAAAAATTTTAACTTACTTTTAGGAATTTTTCCTAGAATTGTGTCGGATTTTTTCTAATAATTTTTTTCTTCAAGCATCTTTGGCATTTTTTATAAATTTCGGCAATTTAATTAATTTTGAAACATATACATTAAATTATCAAGCAATTCCAAAATTCAACGAAATTTGTAACACAATGACAATTGTTTTTCTTAAGATTGATTCTTGCTCTTTTTTCGATAATTTTCCGAGTTTGTGGAAAATAGTTATGAATTTAATGAAAAAACGCCACACGCCGAATGAACGACTCATTCCGAAAGCTTTCATAAGTATTCCTAGGCGTGGGGACTACATGGCTTGCTCCCATAGAATGGGTCTAGTTATACCCTATCTCTGTTGCGAATGCGTGTTGACATAAGTACTCCCTTAACCTTAATTAAATCCGACAAATAAGTGTATTTAGGTAAGAAAATCAAGCAAAAAGGCGGAAGGAAATTGGACGTGATTAAGCCTAGTTCGATGGGTGCTATTACGCCTATTAGGCGAAATTACGCACCCAACTACCTTGCTTCCCCCAAGCTATTTGGCCCTATAAAATAGGCACCCCACAGCTCCTCCTCTTGACTCACATCAAAGTCAACATTCAATAATGTCTTCATAAGTTCTTTAGGGTTCTTTTAAGGTTCTTAAGGGTTTCAAAGGGTCCAAAGCGATCTATTCTCAATCGAATAACTCCGCGTTGCAAGGTTAGTTGAGGCTAATTGTCTCAATTTCTTAGCCACCTTTGCATGCTGTTAGAAATTTGACTTTCTATTCAAATTAGCATGTAATATTGATTAATAACTATTTGACATGAATTAAAATCAACCTTCAGAAGAAAACTTTAATTCTTGTCGAATGTTTGCAAGCTTGAAATCACACACCATTAATCTTAAACAGACGACAAATTACATGTTCTCACGCCTAAACAACTAGCGCTATAGATCCTGGAATATGGACTTAAACACAAGTTGCAACAATAACTAGTCCAATTTACATTGTATTTCTATAAGAACCGCCTAGGAATTTGCATGCTATGGTTAACACCGTAAATAGGTTTGTTGTGTCATTTGACAATGACCGACCCAAGTTGAGGACGTAGATGTGTGCGCGCGCCGCGGGGGTGGGGGGGGGGGGTGGCAGACTTCGCCCTACCCTTTCCCCCTAATCCATGACCTTGTGCACGACCAGACTATGGAGTCCTTCTGCTTGCTTTATGCAATTATAGATAAGGCTTAAAACGGGCATCATGCTCCCAAAAAAGTGCCGGTGGCGACTTCCTCTACTCGTTTCAAGTTATAATACGCACAAATTTAGACATACTCATACTATGCAAATGCAGAATTCAATTCTAGCAAATTCAAAGTCATCACAATTAGATGTACGTCCCGGGGCAAACGAACCGGACCCACGTCCGTTCCCGTGTGTACTGCCCGAACATACTGGCTCATGAGCCAAGTCATTGTTTTAGCGTAGATTAGCATTATAATCGTGTAGCCCATCTGTAGGCGTGTGCCCTTAACGCGGCCCTACGTCCGATTTTGATTGTGGGATTGGGCCACAAAATACTGCACGTGAGTGCAATTGGGGGTGTTGTCGATAGAGGCGGTTCGCCACCCTTGCCTATACAGGTTAATCCCACGAACGCTTGAAAACATTGTTCCAAATAATGGGGCCCACTGTTAGGCTCTAGTAACCAGAGGCGTGGTTCCGGACAAGGTACGGAAACTGACGCGCTCAAGCCATACTTCACTAGGAGAAAGATGATAGTATACATTGAACTAACATCCGCTCAAGTAACCATTCTCAAAGTTGGAGGCATCGGGTAGAATGCTTAGGTGGGCATTACAGATCAACTCGKATGACGTTTCTTTTGAGCCATGGATAACAATCAAAGGGTAAGCCTAACAKATTTCATTGTTTAATTAACAAAGCCTGATCCAAGTAAGAAGACCCAAAATACATGGACCTTGTATGCAGATGGGACATCAACACACAACGGTTGTGGGGGAAGGTTTTTGCTTTCGATCTCCTAACGGTGATGCATACATRCAATGAAGTTCAAGTTTTAAGACTTCCAAAAATGAGGCTGAGTATATGGCCTTCGTTATGAGTATTCGAAAGARAACATGATCAAGTATTTGMAAATGGTGAAGAAAAAAGATGAGGGATTGGAAGAGTTCTTTCTACTACAAGTTCCACTATCTGAAAACAATMAATTAGATGCCTTGTCCAAGTTGGCAAGTTCCACCACCGATGATTCACCGAAGTTTGTCTTTTGGGAGGTCAAGGATAAGAGAAGTATCAACGATCAAGATGACAATAATTTTATAAATCGAGGGAGCTCGTGGATGGATGACATAATGCAATATAAAATTGATGACACCTTGCCAAGTGATCCTTAGAGTGTCAAATATGTGAAAAGATGAGAATCATGGTTTCTTTATTGGAAGGAACAACTCTACAAGATGTCGTTCTCTCATCYACTAYTGAAATGTGTAACACCCGAGAAGGATGCTGAAATTTTGGAAGATATGCATGAAGGATTTTGCAGGTCACACGTTAGGGCAAGGGCATTGGATGATAAGACATTGAACAAATTATCATTGGCCTAGCTTATGACAAGATGCTTTAGAGTTAGTCAAAAAGTGCATAAAGTGTCAGATTCATAGTGACATCCACTGAAGACCAATGGTGGACTCAACCACAATTGTCTCACCAATCCCATTTGCAAAATGAGGGATGGAYATCTTGGGCYCTTTTCCTGAAGCTCCAARGCATAAGAAGTATGTTTTGGTTGTTTTGGACTATTTCATGAAGTGAGTTGAAGCCGAACCTATGAGGGGCATCAAGGCTTCGGATGTTGAGAGTT
Source organism: Bassia scoparia (assembly GCA_008642245.1). NCBI lineage: Eukaryota > Viridiplantae > Streptophyta > Magnoliopsida > Caryophyllales > Amaranthaceae > Bassia > Bassia scoparia. Next base: position 20,916 of record SNQN01001043.1, read on the forward strand.
TTATTTGGAAGAATATTATTACTAGATTTAGTGTTCCCCAATCAATTGTATTTGATAATGGTCCTCGATGTKACACCAACGTGTTGACTAATTGGTTGATGAGGCAAGGTATCACTAGTCACTTCACTTTAGTCTCACACCTCGACCCATGGCAATGGACAACTGGAAGCATTCAACAAGATCATTTTGAATGGGATTAAGAAGCTGGATAATGTGAAAGGTCTTTGGGTTGAAGAGTTTATAGTGTCCTATTTCTATTCTCTACTAGGACTACTACTAATTAAGAATTCAACAGGAGAATCACCCTTCATGTTGGTATATGAAGTTGAAGCAGTACTTCCCATTGAGATGTATGAGACCACCTTGCGAGTAATCATGTATGATGAGGAGAGCAATTGGGAAGCTATGAAGCATAAACACGGATATACTTCCTTAGGTGATATGCAATGCATTATTTAGGCAAAAAAAATCTATAAGTTCGAGGATGACCAAAGAAATACAACAACGAGTGGTTGCAAGGGCCTTACAATTGGGTGATTATGTATTAAGGAAGATGGAGGCTCAAGGTCGAGCAAGGAGCAGGGCAATCTTACCCAAGGGAGGGTCCATATCGGATTTGTAAAGTTTAAGGGATAGAACTTTCAAGCTTGAAGCTGCTGATGAGAGAAGGTTGTCTAGGGCATGGAATGTAGACAACTTGATAATTACTACATGTAAGGCATCATGCCCAATAAATGATAATGTCATTAACTAGTAAAATTTCAACCTTGTAAAGAACTTACCATAGACCAAGGGAATGAAACGAAAAGTTGATTTGAAAAGGACAAAGGGCATGTCCCCAGTCTTAGTAATGCAAATGACAGTCACTAGGGGGAGAACTTCTTAAGTTTAGAACTAAAACAAGCAGCATAAGGAAGTTGAGGGCATGTCTCACAACTTCTAAAAGTCAAAATATGAATACCAGAGAAAAGTCTTGAGGTAAAAAACTAAGGTAAGACGACAAAGTTGCTAGGGAAAAGACCCTAATAAGAATAATGTAAAAGTAGTCAAAAAAATATGAGTCATGACAATTATACTCTAATAACCAAAGTGATTATTGGTCGGCTAAAATCTGATTGTATCGTAACGACAATCATTATGCTTTGGACAAGCTCCTAAATAAAAATTGTTCTAGTTGTTCTATGAACTAACTTGAAGGTCAGATGTCATACTTGTAAAATTAAGGGTTCCGATAACATTAGAATACCAGGCTGGCTTTCTAACCAGCATAACAAGGGTAAGATTGTTGTTTGGCGATGCAAACAACCTTCTTGGTTTATAAAATCAAGTATGAAAACTAGGCATCATGCGTTTTCGACCTATACCGACGATAATATTTATTCTCCGGGGAATTCCTAAACGGCGAAACAAAACAAAATGGTAGACGAGGACTCAAGTTTAAAGAACAAATTTACTTCCTTACTAGGAGCCGAACAGATTTACTTCTTACTAGGCCGAACAAGGGAAAATTGTTGTTAGCGATGCAAACGCCTTCTTGTTTTATAAAAATCAGTATGAAAACTAGGCATCATGCTTTAGACCTATACAACCGATAATATCTATTAGCTGACGAATTCCCTTAAATGGCAAAACAACAACAAAATTGTAGACGGGGACTCAGTTTAAAGAATAGATTTACTCCTTACGAGGTAACTGGCAAGCTGAGTGCAGCAACTATGTTGATTGACCTAATGCTCCTACTGAGCCTCAAAGTCAACAACCCAAATCTACAAGCTAGTTGCCACCCCAATCAAGATGAAATTGATAAGCAAAAATGCAAAATTGACGTAACTGTAATACTGACATCTAAATGGACTATCTCGGCATGATAGTTGTCATTAAGAAAAATAAAATTTTCACAGCATCAAAAGTCGGTTACTAACTAAAAAAAAAATTACAACATAGTTAGCCGTATAAGGTAAAACCATAGAAATTCAAGGAAAAGAGAGACGACATGGACTAAGAGTTAACCTACTCGACATATAGTCACCAACGTTGATAGGGATCAATGACACAATTGGCATTGGTGGCTCCAATAGTTGCGGTATCAAGGTTGAGGCAGGGTCGCATTGTCATTGTCGGGGAGGTTGAGGTGGTTTTGGAAGGATGGTGGGTTCATACTCTTTGTGTGCATTTCATAAGTCCTCTTCCTCATCCACCTATCAAAATGTTCTTCAGATACTAGAAACGAAAAATTTACAAGCTCCAAGCACGAGAAATGAAACCCTTGTGTTTTTTAGCCATGAATCATAGACCTGAGATCATAGCCTTGGATTCTGTCTTTGACAAAAAATTTTAACGTCCTTAGCAACGGCTTCAAGCTCAAAAATCTTTCTCTTGCGCTCCAAGTCTTTCTCGGCTCTGTGCCTGTCTTAAACTTAGACTCCACTTGCAAGCATCTGCATTGTCTCCCTTTTAAACTCTTGACTACGATGACATCTGTAGATACTACATTTTTCTCCTCTTTAATTAAGGTCAATGATATCACTATACCACAATGCAATTGGTCCAATTCTAAAGAACAGTTATCTCAAACAGTCTACGATTCAATTTCAAACCACAGATCCTTTTCATGCTCAAAGTGCTCACAAATAAGATTAATTTAAAAATAATTATTTATTATTTTAAAACTTTTTCTGGAGTATTATATTTTTTTAGAAATTTCTAAGCTTTACATGCATTTTTAAAATTTCAACTGTTTTATTAATTTTAATTTTTTACAAGTTATCAAAATAATTCCAAAATAACAAGATTTACACTTTCGGAGAATTTTCAATAAAAATGCGGAATCTCTAAAAATAATTTTCCAAAAATAACAAAATTTTACGCCTTTTCATTTTTTTCATAAATTTTTCAACATGTGGAATTCAAGAACTAACAAAAAATGCGTAAAGGAGCTCGGAAGGTTTCAGGCAATGAAACTAGACATGAGCTTTTTCCAAAGCACATATCAAAATACCATGGCCAAATTCAATCCAATTAACCAGAACAATTTTTTATCCAATAATCCAACAATTGCATAACTAATTTAGGCAAAAAAAAAAAAAATTGCAACATATCATAACTGCATAACTAGTTTTTTTAGCGGTCATCTGCTCAAGGGGCACTCCTTCGCCCAAAACCATGCTTCTCACGTGATCTAAAGCCTATAAATACGACCCCGGTAGTATAAATAGTTGTTCACTTGTTCATAGTGCAGTAGTCTGATTGTACCAAATTGCGTAGATTGCAATTGATGCAATTAGTCTGATATTTGTCAAATCGCATCAAACGCATACATGAACACTCTAATCATAACATAAGCTATCTTTATACATAAAATTGAGTGGTTTAAATGAACAATATTTTTAATATTTTTTTCAATTAAGAATTCGTACAGTATTAGTAGTTACAAAATTGAAAATTATATTCATAAACTAATCTTTCTTCCTTAGCAAGCTACCTTAAACAATGGTAGTGACGTTATAAAACAAACCCAACAAACAACAAATACATACATTTACTATATTTGCTATGCTGATTAATTTTAGTAAGTTCAAAAATAATTAGAGATCTAATTAATCAAAACTATGTACCCACACCTACAGATACGTGATACTTTAGAATTAACAATTAACAATTCTATTATACCACGATTAATTACTAACTTAAGTGCACGTGTCTAACGAAACTAACACAAATCAATGTTAAATATTGATATGAGTCACACAAAAGTACACAAGATATATTAACAACAATCATATTGTATGAGTTTTATACCGATTAGAGTTAGCTTGAGTGATAGGGGAGTGAAACTCCTTAAGCAAGGTGTCAGGATCGAGCCTTGAGATTGAAAAAAATTATACTCGAGGGGGATTTTTTCTCAAGGCACTATCAAGATTAGTCCATTCAATAAAGACGGTGAGAACTTCTGTAGTTGTACAAAAAATATGTAGGATGGGCTATAAGTAAGCATTAAATTGTGTAATCTTTTGGTCTAAAAATATTAATTAATATATATATATATTATATATATATAATATTAATATATATATATATTATATATATATATATATATATATATATATATATAATATATATATATCTCCTTATCTTAATCTTAAATAATTGATCAAGAAGAAAATCATTGTTAGATTTTTAATCTTCTAAGTATTTAATTCATTCCATATTTCCATAATTTCAAATTTTGTATGTCTTTCTTGATCACAATGATGATGTGGGTTAGACTTTGAGAACGAAGGGAGGGATTGAGTAATAAAAGGTTGCACTCAACAGCCCATACAATAAAATGGTTGCAAGCAACTTTTTGTGACTGACGTTACAAATTGAGGGGTTGAAGGGATTGTTAATTCTCCAATCTCACACGCTTTATAAACTTTTTAGTGATATTTTTATTTTGTTTACCCAATCCACCTGGTCGCATTTTATTGTCATACCACTAATTGGGTCTAAAATATGAAAACTAATATAATATGAGGAGTTGAGTTAAAAGTAGATTTAGATTGGAGTGAGATCTTAAAAATTAAATAAAATTGTATTGTTAATGCGATTGTTGTATTGCAAGTGATAAGATGAGATCCACGTGGTGGACCACCACAATTTGAAAAAAATATAGGTTTCCAAATGGAATAAGTGGGAATGTAGGAATTTCATGGGATGTCCAATATTATGGAATGTAGGAATTTCGTGGACGGAGGGAGTATAGACTTTGTATATATATTTTTTGTAAAGTCAAGTGTAATTTGAGGGTATGAGTATGCATAGAAAAATAAAATTAGAGTAGTGTGATTCGAAAGTAATAGAGAGAATTATTGACCAAATTAAAATAGAAAGTGTACATTTGATTAAAATATTTTTTTATAAAAATAATATAATGCTATATATTATCAAAAATATTGATAACAAGTGAGTACTAATTAACTTAATATCAAACATCGTTCTAATTTATTATACGGAGTACAAAATATGTTACTCTTTAAAGCAAATTCGTTGCTCAATTATATTTAAATTAGCAAAAAAATTTATTAATAAAGAAAGAAAATGAAAATTTAGATAAAATAATATATAGTTTTTTAACGGAGAGAAGAATAATACTTATTTAATATAGTCATAGTGATGACATCTACAATAATATGGATCCGTAAACCACAAGTTTATAGAAAATACCATAACTTGTACAATAAAACATAACTAATTGCAGCTTTGTATAGCTCATATTGTAATAACTAATTGCAGCTATGGCAATGTTCAATTCGTCGGATTTTTCATATTTGAAATTATTCTATCTGAGATTTTTTATTTCATCTGATATGATCTTAACTTTTGTAGTTATTTTTATCTTAGGATTTTCTAAGTTGATCTAAAGTTTCTTATTTGGTCTAAATTTTTTTAATCTGATCTGGACTTTTTTTAAAAAAGTATAGATCGATGCTTAAATAAGAATTGAACATAGCCTAAGTGAGGGGTAGTTAAAGGGCAGGCTAAATAATGAGTTTACTTTCAAAACTTGCATTGTTAGAGATATCAATTTCTTTCTATTCCCTCCTTTTCTATCCTTCTTCACTTGTTATTCAAATAAAGAACTTATCCCCATTTCCATTAATATACAAACATAGAGTTCATGTATGGCTAGTATTTACACACAAAACAAAAAAAGGTATTACAGTAGTTTATACAAAGGATGTTCTCAAGTTTTATTAGATGTACATTTTATAAATTTTGAACTGTAATACATTAAAGTATGAATGATGTAGGGTATAAAATATAAAAAAAGTCCATGTAATTAGGAGATACACAAGAAACTATTGACAAATATAAAAGTATAACATTTAATTCTCCATATTCCTTTTAAAAGTTTAATTAACATGTGAAAAATTACAGGAAGATACGATAATTATATCATCCGTTCTCAAATACTTGTATTCTTTGATATATGGTACTAATCACTAATTAATATTTTTTAAAATCAAATTTGTGATTTATTGTAAAAAGATTATAGTCATGATTGCGGATCTTGTTAGTTTCGACATAATGTGTAGATTATAATATCTATTTAATTTGTATAATTGTTCTTATATACAACTAATATATTGTATTGTAAATCGTGCATCGAAAAGCGTGAAACCTAAAGGATGCAAGTATTTTAAAACGGAGGAAGTACAACATAAGTTTTGCCAAAACAGAAGTAGTGATTGAACTGAGAAATAAATCAGTTTTAAGTTTAAAATATAGTTAATGATGTTATGTGTTTTTAGTTATGTTCAAAGATAGTTTTTATCTTATATTCATCGTACCTTATATATATGTAACTCCTATCATTCAACATACACAATACATTTCATCATTATTAGCTTCCTCATACATACACTGACTCTCTTGTATTCGATCTTTCCTATTGAAGAAAAACAACATATATATATCATAATATATATATATATTAGCTTGAAAAATGGACTAATATAATCCATATTTTTTATCATCATCACCATTTTTCTGTCTTTATTTTCATCACCTTTATGTGTGCATCGAAACTTTCAGTGTTTAATGACTATGGAGCTAAGGGCGATGGTAAAAGAGAATGAATACAAAGGTAATTATTTAGATGTTTATACTCGTGAACTACGCTAATTTATCAATTAAATTACATAGTTCTTTGAAAGAAACCTTTGTTTGAATATTTTTAAGAGCGCTTTTTCAAAATGTGTTGTCATTTTACGCTTACAAACATTTTTTAGCATAGTGAACATGTATACATTTCATGTAATTTAATAACTTATATTCATGCATCACAATATTTCTAAAGTATCTAGTAAAAATGTCAAAACTATGACACATATAGTTTAAATAAAATTCTCAATGTATGATAAATGATAATTATTTACCTTTGCAGCATAATTTGTATATTTGCATGCAAATTCTCAACGTTTATTAAAAATATTTTATGCATTATTATGATTTTCGGTTATGAAACATTGAGTCCATTTTTTGACATTAGATTGACTATCTTTGCACACAAGCCATGATATAACATCACCATTTGATCCATTATCAAATCCATAAACACTTATAATAAATAATAATAATAACAAAAAATATAATAATAATAATAATATATAATATAATAATTAATAATAAAATAATAATAATAATAAATAATTAATATAAATAATAATAATAAAAAAATATATAATATAATGCATGCAAATCTCAATTAAAATTTCAATAACAATCATATTGTATTATTAGTATTTTTTGATATTATTTTTTTTTTAACATTAGATTGGCCAAAAAAATTCATATCAATATATATATATATGACCTTGTAATCTAGAACATTAATGAATCAAACGTTGATTTTTAATTTATTGAAAAAGAAGACTAGTAGAAGGCTTTCGTGATGTTACAAAGGTAATATTAATCATTCTCCTCCACAAATGAAAACCATATACGGCGTAGTTTTTATCCTATTTTCAAACAATCAAATTTTGTAACGAAAATGACTGCATCATGACGACGACTTATGACCTAATTGGTTGATTCAATATTAATATATGTTCTTGTAATAATGTGTAATAGAATAGTCCTATAATATATATATCTATTATAATAATTATATATATATTATATTATATATTATTATATATATATAAATATAATAATATACATATATATATTACAATAATACATATTAATATAATATATATATATATATTTTATATAATCATATAAGGGAAGGGAGAGGAAAGTGGTGTCCCCAGTCCTTTAAATAACGTTAAATTACCCTAATGAAATCATATTCTAAAAGACTATAATACCTTATAATAAACAAAGTTTATAAATTGATGTGTTAAGTCTTCTTCATTCTATTATTTCATTGTTCTATTAAAAATGACAATACTTTATGATGTGACTAAACTCAATATCATCAACATTATTATTGTACAATTGAATTGAAACATAAACGAAGAATATTTTTTGATTTCAGTCAAAATATTACAAATAATTACAATTAAAATAAGATTATAGTTGTTTAAACATTTCGAAAAGAAATAATAATAGCAAATACTATTTCTTATCCATTTTAATTAAATAAATATATATAATCATGTTTTCATTAATGCGATTTGTCGGTTTAAGCCGCACGTGTGGCACATAAAAACTAGTCTATTAATATAAGGGAAGGGGAGGAAGATGGTGTCACTCTCTAAGAATACGTTAAACCTTAATGAAATTATGGTGTCTAAAAAGACAAATTAACTAACAAAAAGTTTGAAAATTGATGTATTAAAGTACTCCCTTTTCTATCTATTATTCATTGTTTTATTAAAATTGACAACGCTTTATGACGTGGCGTGGCTAAACTCAAGTCTATCAACATTATTATACAAATTAAATTAAATCATACGAGATAATATTTTAATTCAAGTAAAATTAACAGAATAATACAATAAAATAAATTGTATTGTTAATAAGCTATTACCGAAAGAAATATAATAGCAAATGAATATTTTAAACATTTTATTATTAAAGTATTATTATATATTTTTTCATTATTGCGATTTTTCGTAGGTTAAGCACGCAATCGCGTGACATAAACAGATAGGTGGTGGTTGGTATAGTATGTTATTGAGGGTACGAATTCTAAGCCCTTAGAATGAATTTAAAAGATATCTTGTCAACTCCTTTACCCTAACGTGGAGTAACTAGATTGAGGAAATTAGTCTATTGTCAGCGGTGTGATACGTGTATTGTTCATTAAAAAAAAATACTATGATAAAAATGAAATAGTAAAAAAAGGAGTTAATATTTTTTTTTATGCATCAATTTTGGTTTTAGATGGATTCTGTGGCATCACCACAATTATTTTGATTGAATGTTTATTAATACATTCAGGTATGTTTGGATGTAGAGTTTTAGGGTACGTTTAGAGTTTTGACTAGGTCAATAAGAAACTAAAAAATCTGGGTGTTTGGATGGGTAGACTTTGAAGTAGAGGGTAGAGTTTGAAGTAAGAGTTGAGAAAAAGCTACAGGATATAACGGTTTGAAGATAATACCTTTTAGAGTTTAAAGTTTTTTTTTTAAATTTATTATTTCAATTTTATTCAAGGTAAAGATAATATACAATAATATCTTTCTCAAAGGTTATTTTATTTTATTTTTTTTTTTGCAATAAGATAAATAATCTTTGAATTTTTTCTCCATAAGAAAATTTATTGTATTATTACGTATTACATCATTCAAATTATTACTTTTAGAAGATGCAACTAAGAGCTTATAAAATATTTATGGTATGGATTAAATATATGTATTGTATGCTCGTTAAAAAATAGTATTTGGTCATGTTGTATGGTATGTGTGCATAATATATAAATATATATAATTAGTTTTTTTTAATATGAAGATATTTTAATGAATATCACAGTTTTCAACCATTACTTTACAAAACACTCCTATTTAAACCTACTTGACCGCTATATTCAACCGCTACAATTGACGACAGTACAGCTACCGCTAACTGAACATCTATCGCTTACAGCTCCTCTACCGCTACTTTTTCAAACATGCCCTCTATTCTTTGCATGGGAGGTGGTTAAACAATTATCATTGTGGTCTTCATCCTATTAACTCATTACTGACATTCCTCTATGATTGAAATTTTTATGATTAGAAGACTTGCGCTATGTGTGTGATAATGAGAAGAATAGATTGTCATGTCCACTAATAATAGGTTTAAGTTCTTCTGTTGCATTCATTTGAAATCTAAATGACTCTCCATATAATTTAAACGCGAATCAAGCATAAGTTTACGCGCCTTTGATTTAATATAATCTATTAGAAAAATGTATTCACACAATCACAGTATCACACAATAGTGGTTACTTTGTCCTCAGCAAAGTTCATTCATAATATGGGGGCAGTACTTATATATTATAATTGCTAACGAATATTTTATAGAATCTAGTTTTTTATTATGTTAAACTTTATGATTTTTACGGTTTGTTATGGGTACTTTTATGTGATACATGCAATATTTTTGTGAACAAAATCTTGGTGCATCGGATGCACATAAACTTTTTGTGCACGCAAAATTAGAATGGTCATTTTGGTATAATATAGTAATTCTTTTATCAATTAGTGACCCTTATTATTGTCACTATATTAATAATGTAAGGTGAATGATGGGTCACTATTTGATTTGAAAGGCACTCCTATTGATTTGAAAGGTCCATATATGATTTGGTGCACAATAAATTTCTCATGCTTGATGCATTCAATAATTCTAATTTTTGTGTCTATGAAATCAATTATCAAGACCATTTATAGATATAATTTACTTGTATAGTTAGATAGTGAATTTATTTTTTTTTAGATATGCAATAAAGAAACTATTTTTAAGGAAAAATGATTATATATTTATATAACAACTAATTCTTTTTCCTATCTTTTTTTTACTAATTAATTAAATTTCATTTGATATTTAGGCATTATTAAAATGGAAAGATGGCTGTGCAACTTCTAAGAAGCTGTAATTTTGGTGCCAAGTAAATACATACCTTGTGAAAAATCACTCTACAGTCTTGCAAATCACCATTAACTATTGCAGGTTAGTACACAAAATTATTTATTAGCAATAAAAATATCCAAACTATTTAAAAATTTGCAACATGTTATGAACATAATATTCTTTATAGAAATTTTACTAAACTGGGGCGTTGTGTTCGGTTACTTTTGTTCATATTATTTGGAATACTGTTTGATCGAACATATTATATTTGTCAATCAATGGCAGATTGTGGCAAAATATATACATCCGAGATCAATCTGATTACGAAAAAGATACTAAGACATTGCATCGTTTTTAAACGATCGAATAATTTAAAGTCGAGTAGTGGTTCCATTTGATGGAAATGGAAAAAAAATGGTGGGATAGCTCTTGCAAAATAAGAAAAGTAAGGTAAGCATTATATAACGAACTCATTAAAAAAATCCTCAAGTCTTTTATTTCACTTTATTTGTCATTAAAATTACTAATTATCGGTAATCTATCATCCATATCTTCTTTGCAGCATCAACATACCAAAACAACAGTAAAGTTTCCCAATTCCAGTATATATGTCAAAAATCTAAAGTTTCTCACTCTATTTTGCAATATCATATCGACCACGATGTGTTTATTACGAATTAACGAAGTTAAATCCATTATACCTTAAAAAGTTCAATTTTGAGTTTGATTTTAGTGTCTCTTGTAGTGTTTTAAATTGCAGGCGCTATATTCAGCAGATACCGACAACTTGGTATGAACATATAAATATCCAAATGGGACAACCAAATATGTTGTTTTATTTGAGAGATGCACAGCGTTATAGCTTCTGTGTCCACCGTTACAGCCCAGAATATATCCAAATACGACGGAACACATCACCAACTCTCAAAAATGTCAAGTTCAAACACCATCTTGGAACAGGTGATAATGTTTACACAAATCTATTCGATAAACAATATATATATAACCCGTATAGTCTATTAAAGTTTTAATGCACGCTATGCGTGCTTAAAACTTGCAAAAAAAATTATATTTAAAGTTGACCGTTCTTTGAATTGATTCTTGTAGTAAAATCTGTAGTTTTCAACAAAAAAATGTGTTTTAAATATTAATTTCTTTTAACCTTAAAATTTGAACTTTTTCAGTAGTACGTTTATATAGGGTAATGTAAAACCTTCTTTATTGAAATTATAATAGAAAAATGGATTAATAATGACTTTTAAATGAGATTAGGTTATTATATAGGGGCGAATTAGTCTTGCCAGGGGACACCATTGCTCCCCCATGGGAGCCATGGTAGAG
>SNQN01001043.1:32826-47992 GCA_008642245.1 Bassia scoparia
AGCAAACTTGCGTGTGTGTGTTGATGTCCATCTCTGCATACAAGGTCCATGTATTTTGGGTCTTCTTACTTGGATCAGGCTTTGTTAATTAAACAATGAAATATGTTAGGCTTACCCTTTGATTGTTATCCATGGCTCAAAAGAAACGTCATACGAGTTGATCTGTAATGCCCACCTAGCATTCTACCCGATGCCTCCAATTTGAGAATGGTTACTTGAGCGGATGTTAGTTCAATGTATACTATCATCTTTCTCCTAGTGAAGTATGGCTTGAGCTTTTTTTTTATTCCACAAAACCGCTAACTCAAAATTCGTAGTCATTGAATAGCAAAGCGTTGCATTTTCTAGCACATGGCTCACAAAGTTATAATGGAGCTAAGCTCCATATCACGCACTACCAACACGCGGATTGTGCATGCTTAACTGGAGACATCAGGTACATGAACAATGTCTCTCCAACTTTCGGGTTCATCACCAACTCTGGAAGTAATGAAGGTGTTCTTTCAACTTAACAACGACTTCTTCTTCCTCTGTGATACATTCAAACTTCAAAATCTTCTTAATGACCTTGAATAAATTAAATATTAACATTGATCACCAAAATTAGACAAAAAATTGTCCCAAAGGGGAAAGGCAACTGTGAGACGTTGAACTTCTTTCACACTGGTGGCACATTTCTTATCCAAGACCGCTTAAACTTTAATATAGAATTTTTTTCAATTCCTCTCTGATCCACCAAGTATGCTAAAACTTTTCAAAGTAATCCGAAAGATACATTTCTTAGGATTCAGCTTCATTTGATAGTGGCACAATGTCTCAAAGGTCTCCTTCAAATCCTTAGGCGCGATCTTCCAACTTCTTGCTTTTGATGATCATGTCATAAATGTAAGCTTCCACGTTCCTATCCAACTTCATAGCAAAGATTGTATTCACTGAAAAGTGCATAAAATCTAAATGCCGTATTTTTAGTCCCTTATATTAGTCTTATAATCGCTTGTGTCTTAGTTATTTTATTAATTTAGTTACAATTATTATTTAGGTATTATTTAATCATTTTTTTATTTTATAGCTATTTTTATAATAATTTACCTAATGTTTTATTGTGTGTTTTGGTACGTAAAACAAAAGAAAAAGAAAAAGAAAATAAACAATAGATAAAAGGAGATTACAAGTAAAGAAGGAAGCACACATAAACCAAATCAAGAAGACGCGTGTGAAGAAACATAAAAGATGGGATGCAATGGACAATCGTGCGTGACAAGTATCAAACAAGATAGATATAACTACGATCAATAACGAAAATTAAGGAAGCTAATATTTATCCAATTTTTATCCGTATCTTAGTAATTCCGTTCGAGTATATAATACTGAGTTAATTCCAAAAACAGAAGGATGTCAAGATAGTCAGATTTTATAGAGTATTGAGGACAAGTGAGTTTTGGGAAGCAATTAAGCAWTCTTAGTCGTGCGATTGGAGCAAGGAGTTGTGAGTACAAAATACGRATTTTCCGACGACGTTTGTACGAGTATAAGTGATATATTATCCTCTTTTCTTTTGTATTACTTTGAATTGATATATTGTTGTCGATACTATGACCTCGAATCTTATTTAGACTTGAATTTTATTATAATTTTTAAGGTATTTATTGAGTATAATGTATGATTAGTATTCAATTTTACATTGTTACTATTGTCATATGATTGAATTCGAGTATAATTTGCTATCTTATTATGTTTGAATTATAATCAATTGCTAACTATGTGATTTGGTCTAGTTAAAATTGCATAATAAAAGTAGCGACTAATGTTAATCTGGTTTAATATTAGGGTGTAAATTGATCTAATTTTATTAATTACCTARGTATTAATTAATTAGGGTTCATGATGTTCTTCTAGTTCCGAATGCTTCWAGATGTAGTCATTGTGGGTTGCGATCATATTTACGATGGCGAGTCTAGTYTAGAATTGGTATMAGCGTGTTAACAATCTCCTTGTGGGATCGACCTTTTTTGCCCTTTTACAACTTGTGAATATTTTTGAAGGACTAAGATAGGTTTTATAAATAATTAATTTAATACGGTAAATGATACGTATCATTCACACATCTTTGGAAGGTAACARGGGCGTTTCGTAGACCAAAAGGCATAATCTTGTAACAATAAAACCCATAGTTACTGACAAAAGATKTCTTGTCTTGGTCATTCTCCTTTAGAGGAATTTGGTCGATGCCAAAATAGGCATAAAAAAAACTCATTATCTCATGTCGTATAGTCAAATCGAAAAGCTTGTCTATTTTGGGTAAAGGAAAAGGGTCTTTAAGGCATTCCATGTTAAGGTATGTGTATTCTACACACATCCTCCACGTCCTATTGGGCTTGGGCAACTCAGCACTACAGTTGCGTACCCACTCAGGGTATTAGCAATGAAACGTATATGAAGCCCACATCAAAGCAATTTCTTCAATTCTTCATGCAAATGCTTACTTTTGATTTAACCCAGTTTTCTCTCTTTTTATTCATGGGTAGTCATATAAAAATCACATGTGAGATGAGTGTTGATAAGCAATCTTGCCGATGAAAAGACTAGGCATTTGCGGTGTCATCGTTAAAGGTGTAGAATATCATTGAATCATTGAGCAAGCTTTTGATTCCTTCCCACTTGGTCGCTAACACTTGAAAGCCCCTTTGAACACTTGCTCCACAATTTTCCTTTTTTATGTTGGTTTAAAACTCTCAAGCCTCAATGGCAGGAGTAGGTGGAAGTTCGCGTAAAATAACCTATGTAATCTACCATGGCCTATCGTATGCCCAGTGCACCATCAGCAATGACAAATAAAGGGTTCTTACAATGGCTCTTGTGAGAATAATTGCAGATTATGAAACATTGTGTAACGTGTGAAGTATTTGCAACAATTAGCAACGATTGAGATAACGACAGCACGTTAGTATAAAAAAGCAATGGTTCAGTTATACCATTGCAAATAGATTAGAAAAGGCAACAAATCAAATTAACCATGTAATATTTATTAGGCTATGAAAATGAAAGCCCGCTTTTGCAACGACCTTTAGCACAGTCTTTTGATACTCTTGCAAAAAAGGTATAAAATTTATTTTTAGCAATGAAAAGCATGAATTTAATTTTATTTCTCCTCATTACTATTTTGTCCCCTTTCTTCAAACCTCAGACCACTATTACAGAATGTCAAACCTCCCATGTATTTCAACACCAAATTCCCACTCTTCACTAGCTTCAACCCCTACTCAATTAAGCCTAAATGTAAAGAATTCTTTTTTTTTTTTTACATTTGGCAGATTTTTTCTTAATTAAAATTTCTGAATCCTAATTTTATTTATTTGTTTGGAATTTTCACGGAATTCTGGCTAGAAATGCCACTTGCCGTCGTAAACGCACCTGTATAGACTCGCCGAAGACATCCATTCGTGACTTGCTTCTTGTTGTTTTTCATGCCTTCGACCTGCAATTCCCGCAGACCTGCTTACGTGTTGTCCTGCTCGGCGTCTCCCCTCGCTACTGCCACTGGATACCTTCTCCCTTGATCTTTTGCCATGCCAGTCTTCCTTTCCGCCATGGCAGCAGTTGGCTATCAGGCTTCGCTAGCTTTGCCAACAAGCTCCCACCATCAACGTGCAAACTAAGCCTATATTGGATATTGAATTTTCTACCCTTTGTTAATTTTCATGCCATGTTACTACTTTGTGAATGGGTTTGTTTCTACCATTTTTAATCTAGGTAACGAAAAAATTGATTATTTGGTATTCTTCTAAAAATCATTGAATTTTATGAATATGTTGATTAAATTGTGTACAACTAGTAATCTTTAAAATTGATGATTGTTCAATATGTAGTTCTAGGTTTGGCGTTATTATGAGTTTAAAAATTTTGAAAATGAATTTTTATTTGCGTCAATTACATTGATTTTCCATATCTGCTTTATGATTACAATTGAATCACACTTGTTACTGGTACTACGGCAAAAAATGCCTGATTGACTTGCGTTGATTGTGGCGACTGAACTTCGAAGGATGAGAAGCGACATTCCTATCATACTCTATTCCTCGAATCAACACAAGCACCAGAAGATGGGATGAGATGAACCTGATATGATCAGAACAAAGAAAGACCCATCACGTGGTTCAGTTATACAGAAATGATGAAGGGAAAGGATGGAGAATCTCAAACCGTAAAGAAATCGCCACAAATCACTAACAATCATGGAAGCAACCGCTAAACACCAATCCACGTTACACCAACGAACGCCTGTAAATAAAGGATTGAGGCCGAAGGAAAACGCATACAACGAGTTCGATGACGAGACGGACCGAACAACAACACAACAACAACACACAACACATCAAACATCAGTGAACTTCTTTTTCTTCGTATTTAACTGCTTTCTAGTTAATTGTGTAATACGCCTATTTTTTCGTAGCCCAAGATGAACCAATGAAAACACCTGCAACAAAACAAGCTGAACTGAGAGAGGCTAGGACCCCTAACAATCCCAAAAGGCCAAGTTTTCAATACACACCCCGAGAACATTTTTCCTACACTAAACATTCGTTTAAAAAAATTTAGATTTCCAAAAATTTGAACTTATTTAGGAATTTTTAGAATTGTTTCGGGTAATTTTTTCTGATTATTCTAAGCACTTTTGGCATTTTTTATAAAATGGTTCGGCCAATTATAAATTAATTTTGAAACAATTAATAAATTATCAAAGCAATTCCAAAAGATCACGAACTGAGTTGAATTTAACCACAATGCACAATGTTGTAAGATTTCTTTCTTCCATTTTTTTTTCGATAATTTCGTCAGATTGTGGGGAAAAGAGTTTGAACTTTAATAAGAAAAGAACGCACACCCGAATGAAGCGACTCAATGTCCGAAAGCATTCATAATATCCTACAGGCGTGGGACTACGATGGCTGCTCCCTAAGCAATGTCAGTCGATACCCTAATCGTTGCGAATGCGTGTTGACATACATTACTTCCCTAATGCCTTAATAAATCCTGAGCAATAAATGTATGTTAGGCAGTAAGAATCCTAAGGCACAAAGAAAGGCAAGGAAATATTGGTACGTGATTTGAAGCCGTATGAATGGGGTGCTATTACGCCTATTTAGCGAAATTAACGCACGGCAACCTAAACCATCTGCTCCCACACTTATTTGGCCCTATAAATAGGTCGATGGCAATTGGAGCACCCACAGCTCCTCATTGACTCACATCAAAGTACAACAATTCAAATTAATGTTCCTTCATAAGTTCCTTTAAAGGAGTTCTTAAGTCTTAAGGGTCAAAGGTCCAATAGCATCATTTCCAATCGAAAACACCGCGCGTTGCAAAGGTTAGTTGAGGCTAATGTTCAATTTCTAGCACCTTGATCCTTGTTAGAAATTGACTTTCTATAATTAGCATGATATTGTTAATATACATTTGACATGAATTAAAATCAACCTTCAGAAAAAACTTTAAATTCTTTCGAATGTTGCAAGCTTTGAAAATCACACAACCATATATATGTTAAACAAGACCGACAAATTCATATGTTCACGACTATGCCTACAACAGCATTAGGATCACTGGAATAATGGACTTAAACACACTTTGCAACAAATAACTAGTCAATTTACATGTATGTTCTATTAAGAAAATCCCGCTAGGAAATTGGCATGCTTATGGTTAACACGTAAATAGGTTGTTGTTGTCATTTTGACAATGACCGACCATGGAGGACGTAGATGTGCTGCGCGCCGCGCCGCGGGGGGTTGGGGGGGGGGGTGCAGACTTCGCCCCTACCTTTCCGCTAATCCATGACACTTGGTGCACGATCCAGACTATGGAGTCCTTGCTGCTTGCTTATGCAATCATAGATAGCTTTAAAACGGGTTCCATAGCTCCCCAAAAAAGTGCGGTGCGACTTCCTACTACCGTTACAAGTATAAACGCACAAATTTAGACATATACTCATACTATGCAGAAGTGCCAAAATTCAATTCTAGCAAATTCAAAGTCATCACAGATTAGATGTACGCTCCCGCGGGCCAAAGGAACGGACCCCAGTCGGCGCGCCGTGACCGCCCGAAGTACACTTGGCTCAGACCAGTATAATATTTAGCGTAGATTAGCATTTAAAGATCGGTAGCCCATCGTAGGGCGTGGCCCTTGAACGGGCCCTACGTCGATTTGAATTGTGGGATTGGGCCACAAATACTGCACGTTGAGTGAGTCGGGGTGTTGTCCAGATAAGGGATCGCCACGTTTGCCTAACAGTAATGCAGCGAACGCTTGAAACTTGGTTTCCAAACTAATGGCCCCACTGTTAGCATCTAGTAACCGAGCGTGGTTCGGGACAAGGTACGGATAAATACTTTGACGCCAATCCGCCTAGCATGGAGCGGTCGTCTACTTAGTCTCATTGTATGTTCCCATAAACAGATAATAATTGAATTCAAAGAGCTTATTTGATTTGATCTAGAAACGCGCATTGATTCTAATATGGCACACAAGATTAATGTTCTATTCGAAGCAGCATCTAGCCTATATAATTGTGAACCGTTTCCGAATCAAACAAATAATATGGGCCTAAAATCCGTTGTCCATAATTATCCTGAAGTTATGTGACCAGAGAAAATCCAGCATATAAGCAATCAAGAAAGTATCATGTGCATAAGAATGCAAAATAAATGGACATTAGAATCCAAGACCGAATGTATGAAGATCAACTTACCTTGTATCGCTATCAGATACAAAGAAAACAAAGGTATGCAATCAAATCTTTGGCTTCCAATTGAATAGCTATCACAACAAAGGAAATCGTTAGCCTTGGAGCAATTATTGATCAAACAATTGCGAATAGTGAGTAAACGATGAAAATGAAATGATTTTACATAGATTGAAAACCAAAAGCCAAAACGAAATTTAATGTATTATATGTAATAAATTAATAATAGATAGAGAGAGAGATATAGTGTTATTGAATAGCCTCGACTTGTTTACCTAAATCCGCAAAGATATGAACTCCGAAAGCTATCGACGAACCCGAGTGACCTTCTGATTTGAGATGTTTATGGATTGAATTTGAGAAGTTAGAAGCTTTGAATTTGCACTTATATAATGATTTTTCGTGATTGAATACTGGTTTGTGTGATGTTTATTAGGCACCGAAGCATGTATTTATGCGTATATGAAAAAGAAGATAAAAGAAACGTATATACGCTTGCTTCAAGCGTAACGTCTATTTTAATCATCTTGTTCGGGTAGTTTTTAATTCGTGCATTTTCTGAACCTAATCTACGATCGGGAATTATCTTAACCATTATCCTTTAATCCAATTTTGCTTGCTTGGAGCTCAGTTAATCTCTTCAGAACATCGATCGTTCCCGATATCTAAATTTACTAAAAATTTCTGAATTGAATTTATATTTCGGATACATTGTAATAAAACTTGTAAAAACAAGAAAATCAAAGAAAAAATCAGAAAAATATCTAAAAAATTAATGTCAAAAATTAAAGAGAAGAATATATCGAACGCCTAAAAGAGTAAAGAAAAAGTCCTAAAATAAGAAAATAATATAAAATAAGTACATTCTTTCTATTAATGGACCCTCGGTGTCGATTTTCGAGCTCTGTAACTTAATTCAATCATGCAGTGGGTATGGTATGGGTAATATGTCTCAACTTTCGGATCCAAACTGATTTCGAGAATGTTTGTACTTTTTCCTCATCCGCTATTCAATTTATGGCAGACACTTTGAGTGTCTACAAAAGTCCTTACTGTGGCCTAAACTCAGAGAAGCTTGTTCTCGTAAGAAGAAAGTAAAGATCGTTTCGGTGACCGGAGATACGTCCAAGACGTTCTAATCGAATCTTGAGTTACGATTTTCACCGGTACCGCCTGCAAAATAATAGTTAAGTATTTACCTGTTACCGCGCAGACTTCGTCAAGGCGAGCCCCCTGCTTGTATCCCTAGAAGCGCTTGATCGCTGGCGATCTTGTACTCCTACGACTGGTCCATGTCTTTTAGGAGAACAACAGTGACTTGAAATTATAGTCCTAAATCGAACTCAAGATTAAGGACTATCTTGATGATGACATAGGCTCAGATTTTAATGCTAAGAGACTTAAAAATGATAGTCCTAACTCAGGATTAGAGGACTATCTTGAAATAAGCAATTAGAATTGTTTAATGCCTAGAGAGTCCTTGAAAAATGATGACTAACTTAGGATTAAGGATATCTTGAAAACAACTAGGCTGTTTTAATGCCTAGTGAGACTTGAAATGATAGTCTAACTCAGGATTAAGGACTATCTTTAATACACGCACTAGTTTGTTTAAATGCCAGAGAGAGCTTGAAAATATAGCCAAATTAGGATTAAAGGACACTGAAACAACATACGGTTGTATTAATGCTTACGAGAACTGTAACTGTAATTGTACCTGCGAATTAAAAAGGTGCTTAAGATACATATCCTGGTTTATATCACCTAATGCACAAGGCGGTACGAGTCTGGTTCGATGCCCACATCATTCCAATCTGGTTTTAGGATGCAAAAATGGTATGTCATAATCCATCATAAGCAGTGTACTAGGTTTGGTTTAGAGACAGAAAGGATGATACTAGAGTCTAATCTAGTAACCAATGTCAATTGAAGAATGCGACTGAAGAGAACCTATAGAGTGTGACAATGAAAGTGACTGAGATGGGAGCTTGAACTTGAATGACATTGAGTGAGTACGGGGGGGCAATGTTTTGAACTTGAAAGAGACATGGTCCAGTAAGCAGAGCTTAAGACGAGCAGAGCCCGCCAACTGAAGTAAGGAATTGTTGATGATCATGATGATGACTAGCCCCCAAGCAAGACTAGCTTAGGTAGTGAATACGACAATTGAAATAGTAGACGCGGGCCATAATTTGAGTTCCCCAAGAGATAAAGTAACCTAGGAGATTAGGTGTGCTTAACTTCTGAAGATTGGCGGTCAACGAGTCCTTGAAGGTGTGGCCAAAGGATAGGTTATGGTAGAGAAATAGAAAAGGTAAATATTGTGAACTAAGGTCGAAAAGATGTTGGCTGATTGAGGTTGGCTAATGATGCGAGTTTAAACAACGATCTATCGGGGGTTTGAACTAGAGAACAAAACAGCCATTGAAGTGAACCTCAGTTTTGATGATAAATTGGGATCGAGAGACCTTGAGGAAGGCTACTTACATATCCTTGCGGAATCAGACCAATCGTGAGTACGTGAGGGTCGTGTGTAAAGTGAAGGACAATGTCATTGCTTGGAGAGACTTTAGGTGTAATGTGGTCAAGTTTGAGGTGTAGGCTCTGAATCGACTTTCAAATTGTATGTGGAATTGACAAGTTTTGACTTTGAACTTAAAATTTTTTCATGATTATTTTAAGTTGATTTGGATTCTTAAATTGAGCTTCACCGCTTTTGAACAGGTGTTTGATGTTGTGAAGAAGAAGAATGTCCAATAAGCTCAAAGGGTTGCAATGGATGGTTTGATTTAAGGTCAATGATAGGAAGGGATTATTTGTGGAGCTATGTGAAGAGGACCTCTCGAATCATGTCAATTTTATTTTAATTTTTTTAATTATTGATTTTGTTTTTATATTTGATTTTTTTACATTTTAGATATTGAGTTGTAAGGTCTCTCATCATAAAACTGAAAGATAGAAAAGGAAGAAAAAAAAGAGAATGAAAAATAAAGGCCTTATTGTTATTGAAATGAAGACATCATATCATAAAGCCATAGAGCTCAAAACAAAGAAGAAAAATTAGCTATAGGAATTGAACTCTCCATTGACTCATTTATAGAAGGTTCAACGCGTCCAATATCCATAGACTAGGGGTACTAAATGTTGTATCCAAAGTGGATTGGTTTCTATGTGTAGCTGTCTTTTCCGCTGCTGGAGGAGATAGGAGCCGACTGTCTCTCGATCATGATCTTGAATCTTAGCTCTCAAAATCCAGACAATTTATGAGTGGAGTGGTGTGGACCTGCCGTCCTGAGGTGGGTACTGCTGCAATAGGCGTGGCAATTTGCCACTTTGCGTTTCTTGTCATCTAAAGGGATCCAAGTGTCAATAGGTCAGAGACACGTCGTCGAGTTATACGCTGTCGAAAGTCTGCTCATGAAGTCATGCCGATCAGAGAAGGTCTCTGTAGCTTTTGATGGTTGTTGTTAGAAAGAGTTTCATCAAAATATGGTCAACGTGTACTAGCGATTGATCGGTGTGGAGACAGAAAAGAAGAAGAAGACCAACCTTTAATTGTAAGTACCTACTATATAACCTAGTTTTTTGGTTTGAAACTTTTTCAACGAGGAGACCCAACTCTTGAAGAGTCAAGCAAATGATTAAATGGTTGAATTAGTGGTTCTCGATACTGGCTGAAGTCTTGATGACCATGATCAAACTTGATCTTCCTTCATGGTCTATGAGTATTTGACGGCTTCTTCTTTCTCCAACTTGATTTAGCGAAATATAAGTCTCTGTTCTCTCTTGCTTGGTGGCCTCTAGCGTCACAAGAGGTACAACAGAGCTGGGCCATTGGAACCTGTAACTACTGATTTGAATTCCTCGGTTGATACGCCCTGTCAATGAGCTTATTGTTGATCCAGGGTCCTTGAACACCTGGATAGATAGAGGTCTATGAGTAATAGGAAACACAAACGAATAGCTCTTACCTCATATGTCCTGTTCAAGGCCCATTGTCGATGTTGAAGATGTGCGAAGGTATCTTCTGGAATCTTAAGTCCTTTGAAATTGGGCAAAATCAATGATGA
This sequence comes from Bassia scoparia, assembly GCA_008642245.1. Taxonomy (NCBI): domain Eukaryota; kingdom Viridiplantae; phylum Streptophyta; class Magnoliopsida; order Caryophyllales; family Amaranthaceae; genus Bassia; species Bassia scoparia. The sequence continues at coordinate 43,642 of SNQN01001043.1, forward strand.
AAACTCTAGGAACAGCCCAGACCCATAATCAGTACACGAGTGTTGAGTCCTAATGTTTTGAGTGATAGACAAACATTGCAAGAACAGGTACACTTGGCTCAATGATAAAATATAGCTGTCTGACAGTTGAGAACTATCATTACTTGAAAGATAGTGACATGTATGCTAACAACGTGTATGTATTGGGTGGCAGATTGCTATATGTGTTTGGCATAGAGAAGGGTAGGATCTAGAACTAGCTGGAATTTCCAACTATTGAGCAGATAAGTCTTTGAGAACAAGACTCGTCGAGAAGATCAACTTATAGTTGAAGAACCAGGAATTAAGCCTTCGAGAATTGAAGAACATGAAGAATTCAGTTCTAGGATAGAATAGTCTTCTTTTTCTTGTTGTATTAGTGCATGAAATGTGTTTTGTTGAGTGCTTGATTATGGTTGATGGACTTGCAGGGCAGGGCTTGAACTCTCTCTTATCAGAAGGTTGAAGCAACTAAACTAGTTGGTTTTTGGTTGACTTTGATTACTAAGGAAAAAGCTCCGCGCGGCAGTTGGGAGAAACAGTTGTAACCTGTTCTAACACGCGGGATAATCTTGTCGAGCAAGAAAAGGATTTTTGGAAAGTTGTCTTAAAATATTCTTTGGAAAGTTTTTCTTTAAAAACGGTTTTATGGAAACTTCAAGTATGTCTGGTGGGAAATATGTTTGGATATGTGTAATTACTTGAGATGCATTAAAGTAACATAAGATACATCTATACTCATGTTTCTTGTATGGAATATAATCTTATGGGACCTTCCTAAAAAATACTAGGTAGTAGATATATCTTTAATTTATCTCTATATTCTAGGGTGCACCTCACAGTAATGTTAGGCCTTTGGTCTATAAATATCCATAGCTATAGACCTCAGAATATACTTCCTCTCCACGTCTAAAAGGTTGTTTTCTTTGAGAGAAAGAAAGAAAAAGAGAAAGTCTAAAGTCTAGATCAAGCAAGTAAAGTTCATACACACGAGTGCACAATAGATTTGAGCGTTCATATACTCTTGTAAACTCAAGTGAGTGGAAGTAAATTGAAGAGATTTGCATTGTGTTGATCTTCACCAATGAAGGGGGTTTGGTGATTTGGGTTGAAAGCAATTGTGCAGTTCAATGGACCTAGCGACTCCTTGGGTTGAGTGTTGGGGTGACACATCGTGTGTGTGAGTTTTCCACATACATTGTGAGTGAGGGTTCTCTTGTATTTTCGGAGTAGATTTAATAAAGGTAACTAGGGTAGGGGGACGTAGCCCAGAGTTGCGGTGGAACTCGTTAAATTTGCGTGTTCTTTATATTTAATTGCTCGATATCGTTCTAACGTACTGTTCATATATCACTTATTTCCACGTACGAGACCAGTCCAACTGGTCTACTCTACTAACAAGTATACAATCGAAATTAAAAGGCACTCAATTCACCCCCTCTGAGTACCTTCGGGAAACCTTAATTGGTATCAGAGCCTAAGCTTCATGAAGGTTAATACCGTAAGAGAAGTTGATCATGAGTAACTCACAGGAGATGCAGCATTGGATACGACAAGCAATCCCAATTCAATGGAAGAACTATGCCTGGTGGAAAGAACAGAATGCTAAACCATCATCATGGGCATTGACTATGCAATCTGGATGTTGTGAAGGAATGGTTCAGCGTGGTCAAGCTATGATTGATTCATACAGGTGTGGTTCATGTGAAGATGAAAGTGATCAATAAGCACAGATTACAAGACACTGGAGAAAATGCTAAGCCATGTCCATCTACATGCAAATGCCATTGCAAAGACCGAGACCAAAGGATCTCAACATGTCAGTCCAGCCAGGAGATCTAGATACTGGCTAGAATTGGCATTATGGAGGGTACCAGCGAGGTAAACGTTCTAAGATTTATTTCCTCATGTCAAAATTATGAAGCTTTTAATATGAAACAAGAAAACGAGAATTAAAAATTGCTTGCGAGACCTTCAAATGACCTATAGTATGATCTATAAAATCCCCCCTTGTTAAGAAATTTTAAAACTTAGACGAGGACTTGGTAAGGAAAGTATGCTTAGAAGCTTACAGGTCTTGGCATCAGCAAAGGTGCTGCGTGTATGAGAACAAATAGATTAACTGTTCCCGCCTCTCCCACACTAGATCATAGTTTGATGGTTCTCTCTCATGACACATGAAGATTTGGTTATTGCCAAAAATAGAGGGACCAGGACAAAAGGGCAATTGCATTGAAGGGACAGTTGTATTGAGATTGAAGAAGAGATGACATTGCCATGATGGCCAATGCCTTCAGAGCATTTCAGAAACAGAGAAAATTATGAAGGGTAAGAATTCTAGTAGACTAACTCTTCTCATGCCAGGCTTGTTTCAAGTGTGGAAGAAGTTGGACATTCTCATCAAAAACTGTCCCAAGTGGACAGGATAGGCAAAGGCATGAAGACGGAAAACAAGCCATTTAAAAGCATGGTTGCTTCCTGTTGTGGGGTATACCGGGAGTCCCTGATTCTAAACGTGAAGGAAGACTCTCAATAGGAAGACAAAGTCATATGATTGATGAGTAATGAAGACAATATGTGATTCTAGTTGGTGAAAATCCATCGTGAGTTGAAAAGGGTAAGCAGGATCAGTTCTGTTAAATATGTGAATAATTGCTGCGGTTTAGGCCTTAAATGGATTTTTCTGAAAAATTTGAAATGATTTTATAAATCTATGGAACAATGAACGAAACTGGTGCTTTTAATTGAACAATGCCTTCGAAACCAGAGACAAAGAGCTTGAAAAGGAGTCAAAATCATGTTGACAACTATTGGATACTGCCGTGCAATCTAAGAAGTATTAGTGTCCTGTTCCATGTGGAAACAGTAGTTTTAACTGGTCTAGGGTATACTGCTGGAGGAACAATTCCAAGTGGTCCCCAGAGACAACACATGGTTTCGGGAATACAAGAGGTAGTAGTGTCCTGCCAAAGATAGATGCAATATATGTGTAAGTTTATGTGTAAGGGCGGACACAAAATCATTGAATGTATTCATAAGGATGGAGAATGCAGAAAGCAAGAAATAGTAAATGTTAATGATGGTCTGGCGTCAAGAAAGGACACAAAGCAGACCAGTGGTATGAATTGGTGGTACCCATCTTATGGGGTTCCGCAAACTAACGTTTGATTTGCTTTTGAAGAGGGCTAAAGTGAGGAGAAGATAGCTTGGACAGAGTGGCTCAGCTCAAGACAAACATGTCAGGGACAGTAAGACAATTTCTCCCTCCAAATCCTTCTCTAATTTGCCTCTTTTGTCTGTCCTTTCTCTTTCTTCTCTTTCTCTCAACACGTTAGCAAGCCTATGGATGGGCGGATAGAGTCACATTTGGAGACAACGTAAGAGAGGTAACTATTGTTGGCACTCAGGGTAAAGGTGTAAGCAGTCTTTAGCTATGTTGATGATGTATAAGTAATGGGTTGAGGCTTAAGTTTGCAGGATACAGAGCATATAATCTCTTTTGAAGGCATATTCAACTGTGGGTGACAAGAAACGGCAGAATTGAGATCCGAGTATTAAGGCCTGATCTTTGTCACATATTACACTGAAGATCATACAGATGAACGTCTGACAAGTGGCAGGAACTAGGTTTGGAGGATGTTGTGTTTAACATCACATTTATAACTTGAATCAATCCCCAGAAAGTCCATTTGTTTGAGTGCAGTTGCCTTGGAGAGATCAGTGCTATGACATAAAAAAAGGTTGGTCGCATGCTAGTCTTTACACTTTTGACAAACTCATAACCCATGACTTAGGTTTGGCTTGTGGCCAGAATAAGAGTATGCGGTGGATAGGTAATGCTTCAAAGTGCTGCCAAGACAGCATGTCACATCATCTTTTTAAGTGCGAGGTCAAGGCCGGTGCTCGCGCCAAGAAAGAGGGAGGATCAGTACAAGCAGACATTGAAACTGATCCACGATAGATTGTGTGGTCCTATGCCGCGTGCAGACAGTCGAGCGGATACAGGTATGTATGTGTTATAGTTGATGACTACCAGATACACTTGGGAACCTATTCCTTGTCTTCCAAATTGGACCTTTGAGGAGTTGGTGTTAGTAAAAACAGTTGCACGAAACTAGTTGACCTGTTGTTGCAATGGGGTCTTACGAGGTAAGATCTAATCATGGTATCTGAATTTGAGAATGTTTACTAACTACCGCACTAAATCAAGATCGAAAAAGAGAACTTAATACATCATTGGAAAATGGTTGTAAGTTTCACACGCCTTTCTTCCTTTTTTTCAATTTTTTTTTTTCTCTAACTCAAAGAACTACAACAATTCAAGAATGGAGTT
>SNQN01001043.1:48017-62581 GCA_008642245.1 Bassia scoparia
TTATCAAAATAATTCCAAAAATAACAAGATTTACACTTTTCGGAGAATTTTCCATAAAAATGCGGAATTCTCTAAAAATAATTTTCCAAAAATAACAAAATTTTACGCCTTTTCATTTTTTTTCATAAATTTTTCAACATGTGGAATTCAAGAACTAACAAAAAATGCGTAAAAGGAGCTCTGGAAGGTTTCAGGCAATGAAACTAGACATGAGCTTTTCCAAAGCAACATATCAAAATACCATGGCCAAATTCAATCCCAATTAACCAGAACCAATTTTTTTATCCAATAATCCAACAAATTGCATAAACTAATTTAGGCAAAAAAAAAAAAAAATTGCAACATATCATACTGCATAAACTAGTTTTTTTAGCGGTCATCTGCTCATAGGGGCACTCCTTCGCCCAAAACCATGCTTCTCACGTGATCCTAAGCCTATAAATACGACCCCGGTAGTATAAATAGGGTTGTTCACTTGTTCATAGTGCAGTAGTCTGGATTGTACCAAATTGCGTAGATTGCAATTGATGCAATTTAGTCTGATATTTGTCCAAATCGCATCAAACCGCATCATGAACACTCCTAAYCATAACATAAGCTATCTTTATACATAAAAATTGAGTGGTTTAAATGAACAATATTTWTATAATTTGTTTTCAATTTAAGAAATYCGTACAGTATTAGTAGTTACAAAATTGAAAATTATATTCATAAACTAAATCTTTCTTTCCTTAGCAAGCTACCTTAAACAATGGTAGGTGACGTTATAAAACAAYCCAACAAACAAACAAATACATACATTTACTATATTTGCTATTGCTGATTAATTTAGTAAGTTCAAAAATAATTAGAGATCTAATTAATCAAAACTATGYACCCACACCTACAGATACGTGATACTTGTAGAATTAACAATTAACAATTCTATTATACCACGATTAATTACTAACTTAAGTGCTACGTGTCTAACGAAACTAACACAAATCAATGTTAAATATTTGATATGAAGTCACACAAAGTACACAAGATAATATTAACAACAATCATATTGTATGAGTTTTATACCGATTAGAGTTAGCTTGAGTGMTAGGGGAGTGAAACTCCTTAAGCAAGGTGTCAGGATCGAGCCTTGAGATTGAAAAAAATTATACTCGAGGGGGATTTTTTCATCAAGGCACCTATCAAGATTAGTCCATTCAATAAAGACGGTGAGAACTTCTTGTAGTTGTACCAAAAAATATTGTAGGATGGGCTATAAGTAAGCCATTAAATTGTGTAATCTTATGGTCTAAAAATGTCTAATTAATATATATATATATATATTTATAGAGTCAGGATCCAGTGAAAACCACATGTTATATGAAAACGTGAAAACCAAAATAAGTGTATACATTTTACATTTTAAGGGGTACATATAAGAAGTAAAAGGGTACACAAGACTTTCAGCTATTATTGATGAACAGTACTCGTGTACCCTTTTAAACCTTCAATGTACCCCAAATTGAAATATAAGTATATACATAGATTAAATCGTGACCGTCCATCTCCAAATCCTACGATCAAAATTAAAAGTTTTTAGTTTTCACCTAAGATTTGTGTTTTCACATGATCCTATTCCTATATTTATATATATATATATATATATATATGTATCATCCTTATCTTAATCTTAATAATTGATCATGAAAAAAATCATTGTTAGATTTTTAATCTTCTAAGTATTTAATTCATTCCATATTTCCATAATTTCAAATTTTTGTATGTCTTTCTTGATCACAATGATGATGTGGGTTAGACTTTGAGAACGAAGGGAGGGATTGAGTAATAAAAGGTTGCACTCAACAGCCCATACAATAAAATGGTTGCAAGCAACTTTTTGTGACTGACGTTACAAATTGAGGGGTTGAAGGGATTGGTTAATTTCCAATCTCACACGCTTTATAAACTTTTTAGTGATATTTTTATTTTGTTTACCCAATCCACCTCGTCGCAATTTTATTGTCATACACTATTTGGGTCTAAAATATGAAAACTAATATAATATGAGGAGTTGAGTTAAAAAGTAAATTTAGATTGGAGAGAGATCTAAAAAAATTAAATAAAATTGTATTGTTTAATCCGCATGCGTGTATTGCAAGTGATAAGATGAGATCCACGTGGTGGACCACCACAATTTGAAAAAAATATAAGCTTTTCCAAAATGGAATAAAGTGGGAATGGTAGGAATTTCATGGGATGTCCATATATTATGGAAATTGTAGGAATTTCGTGGAACGGAGGGGTATATACTTTGCATATATATTTTTTGTAAAGTCAAGTGTAATATGAGGGTATGAGATATGCATAGAAAAAATAAAATTAGAGTAGTGTGATTCGAAAGTAATAGAGAGAAATTATTGACCAAATTAAAATAGAAAGTGTAACATTTAATTTAAAATATTTTTTATAAAAAATAATTAAATGCTATATATTATCAAAAATATGATTTAACAAGTGAGCTACTAATTAACTTAATATCAAACCATCGTATCTAAATTTATTATACGGAGTACAAAATTATGTTACTCTTTAAAGCAAATTCGTTGCCTCAAATATATTTTAAATTAAGCAAAAAATTTATTAAATAAAATAGAAAGAACAAATGAAAAATTTAGATAAAATAATATAAGTTTTTTTTTAACGGAGAAGAAGAATAATATCATTAAATGATAGTCATATGATGACATCTACAATAATATGGATCCCGTAAACCACAAATTTAGAGAAAATATCATAACTTGTACAATAAAAACATAACTAATTTGCAGCTTTAGTATAGCTCATATTGTAATAACTAATTTGCAGCTATGGCAATGTTCAATTCGTCGGAATTTTTCATATTTGAATTTATTCTTATCTGGGATTTTTTTTATTTCATCTGATATGATCTTAACTTTTTGTAGTTATTTTTATTCTTAAGATTTTCTAAGTTGATCTAAAGTTTTCTTATTTGGTCTAAATTTTTTTAATCTGATCTGGACTTTTTTTAAAAAATATAGATCGAGTGCTTAAATAAGATTGAACATAGCCTAAGTGAGGGGTAGTTAAAGGGCAGGCTAAATAATGAGTTTACTTTCAAAACTTTGCATTGTTAGAGATATCAATTTCTTTCTATCCTCCTTTTCTATTCCTTCTTCACTTGTTATTCAAATAAAGAACTTATCCCTCATTTCCATTAATATACAAACATAGAGTTCATGTATGTGCTAGTATTTACACACAAAACAAGAAAAAGGTATTACAGTAGTTTATACAAAGGATGTTCCTCAGTTTTTATTAGATGTACATTTTAATAAATTTTGAACTGTAATACAATTAAAGGTATGAATGATGTAGGGTATAAAATATAAAAAAAGTCCATGTAATTAGAGAGATACACAAAGAAACTATTGACAAATATAAAAGTATAACATTTAATTCTTCCATATTCCTTTTAAAAAGTTTAATTAACATGTGAAAAATTACAGGAAGTATACGATAATATATATCATCCGTTCTCAAATACTTGTATTCTTTTGATATAGGTACTATCACTAATTAATATTTTTTAAAATCAAATTTGTGATTTATTGTAAAAAGATTATAGTCATGCGGGATCTTGTTAGTTTCGACATAATGTGTAGATTATTAATATCTAATTTAATTTGTATAATTTGTTCTTATATACAACTAATATATTGTATTGTAAATCGTGCATCGAAAAGCGTGAAACCTTAAAGGATGCAAGTATTTTAAAACGGAGGAAGTACAACATAAGTTTGCCAAAACAAGAAGTAGTGATTGAACTGAGAAATAAATCAGTTTTAGTTTAAAATTAGTTAATGATGTTATGTGTTTTTTAGTTATGTTCAAAGATAGTTTTCTATCTTATATATCATCGTACCTTATATATATGTAAAACTCCTATCATTCAAACATACACAATACATTTCATCATATTAGCTTCCTCATACATACACCTGACTCTCTTGTATTCGATCTTTCCCTATTGAAGAAAACAACATATATACTCATCATATATATATATATATATAGCTTGAAAAATGGAACTAATAAATCCATATTTTCGTATCATCATCAACCATTTTTCTGTCTTTATTTTCATCACCTCTTATGTGTGCATCGAAACTTTCAGTGTTAATGACTATGGAGCTAAGGGCGATGGTAAAAGAGATGAATACAAAGGTAATTATTTAGATGTTTATACTCGTGAACTACGCTAATTTATCAATTAAATTACATAGTTCTTTGAAAGAAAACCTTTGTTTGATATTTTTAAGAGCGCTTTTTCAAAAGTGTTGTCATTTTTACGCTTTACAAACATTTTTTAGCATAGTGATACATGTATACATTTTCATAGTAATTTAATAACTTATATCATGCATGCACAATATTTCTAAAGTATCTTAGTAAAAATGTCAAAACTATGACACATATAGTTTAAAATAAAATTCTCAATGTATGATAAATGATAATTATTTCACCTTTGCAAATTGCATAATTGTATATTTGCATGCAAATTTCAACGTTTATTAAAAAATATTATTATTGCATTATTATGATTTTCGGTTATGAAACATTGAGTCCATTTTTTGACATTAGATTGACTATCTTTGCACACAAGCCATGATATAACATCACCATTTGATCCATTATCAAATCCATAAACACTTATAATAATAATAATAATAATAACAAAAAATAATAATAATAATATAATATATAATAATAATAATTAATAATAAAATAATAATAATAATAAATAATTTAATAATAAAATAATAATAATAATAAAAATATATAATATAATGCATGCAAATCTCAATTTAAAATTTCAAATAACAATCATATTGTATTATTGTCATTTTTTGATATTATTTTTTTTTTTAACATTAGATTGGCCAAAAAAAATTCATAATTAATATATATATATATGACCTTGTAATCTAGAACATTAATGAATCAAACGTTGATATTTTAATTTATTGAAAAAAGAAGCTAGTAGAAAGGCTCGTGATAGTTAACAAAGGTAATATTAATCATGTCTCACTCCACAAATGAAAACCATATACGGAGTAGTTTTTATCCTATTTTCAAACAATAAATTTTGGTAACGAAAATGACTGCATCATGACGACGACTTATGACTAATTGTTTAGACTTCAATATTATATATGTTCTATAATAATGTGAATATGAATAGTCTATATATATATATATACTATATAATATATATATATTATTATATTTATATTATATATATATATAATATATATATATATATATATATATATATACATATATATATTATATAATATATTATATATAATATATAATATATATATTATCTATATATAAGGGAAGGGAGGAGGAAAGATGGTGTCCCCTCCTCTTAAAATACGTTAATACCCTTAATGAAATCATATGCCTAAAAGACTATAATACCTTAACTAAAAAAGTTATAAATTGATGTGTTAAGTACTTCATTTTCATTCTATTAATTTCATTGTTCTATTAAAAATTGACAATACTTTATGATGTGACTAAACTCAAATATATCAACATTATTAATATACAATTGAATTGAAACATACGAGAATATATTTTGAATTCAAGTCAAAATTATTTACAAAATAATTTACATTAAAATAAATTATATTGTTTATAAGCTATTTCGAAAGAAATAATAATAGCAAATACTATTTCTTAATCATTTTAATTAAATAAATATTATATAATCATTTTTTCATTAATTGGCGATTTGTAGGTTTAAGCACGCATCGTGTGCACATAAAAACTAGTCTATTATATAAGGGAAGGGGGAGGAAGATGGTGTCACTCTTAAAATACGTTAATCCTTAATGAAATTATGTGTCTAAAAGACTATAATTAACCTAACTAAAAAAGTTTAAATTGATGTATTAAAGTACTCCTTTTCTATTCTATAATTTCATTGTTTTATTAAAATTGACAACGCTTTATGACGTGCGTGACTAAACTCAAGTCTATCAACATTATTATACAAATTAATTAAATCATACGAGATATATTTGAATTCAAGTCAAAATTATTTACAGAATAATTACAATTAAAATAAATTGTATTGTTAATAAGCTATTCCGAAAGAAATAATAATAGCAAATAATATTTCTTAAACATTTTAATTAATTAAATATTATATAATCATTTTTCATTAATTGCGATTTTTCGTAGGTTTAAGCACGCATCGCGTGCACATAAAAACTATTTTGTAGTATATATAACGAATTCTAACCCTTGAGAATGAATTTAAAAGATATCTGTCAACCCTTTACCCTTAAGTGGAGTACTAGATTGAGGAATTAGTCCTATTGTCAGCGGTGGATACCGTGATTGTTCATTAAAAAAAAATCTATCGATAAAAATGAAATAGTAAAAAAATGGAGTTGAATTATTATTTTTTTTATGGCAATCATTTTGGTTTTAGATGGATTTCTGTTGCATCAACCACAATTTATTTTTTGATTGAGATGTTTCATTAATACATTCAGGGTATGTTTGGATGTAGAGTTTAGGGTAGCGTTTAGAGTTTTGACTAGGTCAATAAGTAACCTAAAAAATCTGGGTGTTTGGATGGGTAGACTTTGAAGTAGAGGGTAGAGTTTGAAGTAGAGTTTGAGAAAAGCTACAGGATATAACGTTTGAAGATAAGTTACCTCTTTAGAGTTTAAAGTTTTTTTTTTAAATTTATTATTATCAAATTTTATTCAAGGTAAAGATAATACTACAATAATATCTTTCTCAAAGTTTATTTTATTTTATTTTTTTTTTGCATAAGATAATAATTTTATTTATTTTCTCATAAGATAAATTTATTTTATTATAACGTATTTACATCATTCAAATTACTTACTTTAGAAGATGCAACTAAGAGTTATAATAATATTTATGTATGGTTAAAATATATGTATTTGGTATGCTCGTTAAAAAATGTATTTGGTATGTTGGTATGGTATGTGTGCATAATATATAATATATATAATTAGTTTTTTTTAATATAAATATATTTTTAATGAATATCACAGTTTTCAACCATTACTTTTACCAAACACTCCTATTTTAAACCACTACTTCGACCGCTATATTCAACCGCTACCAATTGATCGACAGCTAACAGCTACCTGCTACACTGACATCTACTCTAAGCTTACAGCTACCTCTACCGCTACTTTTTCAAACAGTGCCCCATTCTTGCATGGGCAATGGTAAACAATTATCATTGTGGTCTTCATCCTATTAACTCCATTACTGACATTCCTTCTATGATTGAAAATTTTTTATGATAGAAAGACTTGGCTTATGTGGTGTGAWATAGAGAATGAGATAGATTCTATGTCACTAATAATAGGTTTACAGTCTCTGTTGCATTCACATTTGAAATCTAAATGACTCTCGTCATATAATTTAACGCGAATCAATCATAAGTTTACGCGCGCTTTTGATTAATATACTCTTATACACATCTAGATAGATATAATGTCACTAATAATAGGTTTACAGTCTCTGTTGCATTCACATTTGAAATCTAAATGACTCTCGTCATATAATTTAACGCGAATCAATCATAAGTTTACGCGCGCTTTTGATTAATATAATCTATTAGAAAAATGTATTCACACAATCACACACAATAGTGGTTACTTGTACTCAGCAAAGTTCAATTCATAATATGGGGGCAGTACTTATATAGTTATATGTGCTACCAAATATTTTACTAGAATCTAGTTTTTTATTATGTTAAACTTATGATTTTACGGTTTGTTATGGTACTTTTTTATGTCATACATGCTAGCAAATTTTTTGTGACAAAATCTTAGGTGCATCGGATGCACAATAAATTTATTGTGCACCAAATTAGAATGGTCATTTTGGTCAATATAGTAATTTTTTTTATCAATATAGTGACCCTTATTATTTGCAACTATATTAATGTAAGGTGAATAATGAGTCACTATATTGATTTGAAGGGTCACTCTATTGATTTGAAAGGTCACTATATGTTTGGTGCACAATAAATTTCTTATGCATCTGATGCATACAATAACTTCTAATTTTTTGTTCTATAAATCAATTATCAACACCATTTAAGAATATACTTGGTACATTAGTTAGATATGAATTTATTTTTTTTAGATATATGCAATAAAGAAAATATTTTTTTAAGGAAAAATGATTAATATATTTATCTAACAACTAATTCTTTTTCCTAATGTTTTTTTACATAATTAATTAAAAATTTCATTTTGATATTTAGGCATTTATGAAGACATGGAAAGATGCTTGTGCAGCTTCTAATAATGCTGTAATTTTGGTGCCAAGTAAATATACATACCTTGTGAAACCTATCACCTTTACAGGTCCTTGCAAATCACCATTAACTATGCAGGTTAGTAACAAAAATTAATTTATTAGCATAAAAATATCCCTCAAATATTTATTGAATTTGGGAATGTTTGAACATAATATTTTTATTTATAGATAATTTATCTAAAGCTTGGGGACGTTTGTTAACCGTTAACTTTTGTCATATTTATTTGTGAATACTGTTTGATCGAACATATTATATTTGTCAATCAATGGCAGATTGATGGCAAAATATTAGCATCCGACGATCAATCTGATTACGAAAAAGATACTAGACATTGGATCGTTTTTAAACGATCGAATAATTTAAGGGTTCGAGGTAGTGGTTCCATTGATGGAAATGGAAAAAAATGGTGGGATAGCTCTTGCAAAATCAAGAAAAGTAAGGTAAGCAATTATAAACGAACTCATTAAAAATAATCTCAAGTCTTTTAATTTCACTTTATTTGTCATTAAAATTACTAATTATCGGTAATCTATCATCCATTCTTCTTTGCAGCCATGCAACAACCAAGCACCAACAGTAAGTTTCCCAATTCCCAGTATATATGTCAAAAATCTCAAGTTTCTCACTCTATTTTTGCAATTATCAATCAACCACGATGTGTTTATTACGAAATACGAAGTTAAATCATTATACCTTAAACTAGTTCAATTTTTGAGTTTGATTTTAGTGTACTSTTGTATGTGTTTTAAATTGCAGGCGCTATTATTCCAAGATACCGACAACTTGGTAGTGAACAATATAAAAATCCAAAATGGACAACAAATAGTTGTTTCATTTGAGAGATGCACACAAGTTAAAGCTTCTGGTCTCACCGTTACAGCTCCAGAATATAGCCCAAATACCGACGGCATACACATCACCAACTCTCAAAATGTTCAAGTTTCAACAATTTAATTGGAACAGGTGATATGTTTACCATTATCGCATAACTATATATATATCCCGTTGTTTATTAAAGTTTTGTAAATGACGCTATTGCGTGCTTTAAAACTGCAAATAAATATTTTAAGTTGACGTCTTATGAATTGTATTCTTGTGTAAATCGTGTTTTTTTCAACAAAAAAACTGTGGTTTTAATCATAACTTTTTTTAACTTTAAACTTTGAACTTTTTCAGTAGTAGTTTAATAAGGGTAATGTAACACTTCCTTTATTTGAAAATTTATAATAGAGAATGGTTAATAAATAGACTTTAATAGTTGGTTATATTTAATAGGGGCGAATTCAGTCATTGCCTAGGGGACACCATTGCTCCCCATGGCATTATACTGGTTTTTTATATTGACCACGGATTGCGTGTATTGACATTTTATACTAATAATATGTTGGAAATAATTCCAAATTTTCTTCGCAAAGTTCAATACAAATAATCTCACAATAATTAAAAAACAAAAATAAATAAAGGCAGAAAAGATGCTAAAAAATGAGTTTTACGTAACGAAAAAAAAAGAAAATAAAAAGATAACAAAGATTGATATTGATTGTAACACATATATTCCTTACGTATGAGATGATGATGATAATATATGATATATTAATAAATAATAATATATAATATATAAATAATATATAATAAATAAAAATATAGAAATATAATATAAAGTAGTATGTAATATGTATACTACAACTCATCATTTTTAATACCGATGAAAGTTAGCACAACTCTAACAACTGCTGTAAAATGATTTTTTATACTGAAAAATAAGATTTACCAAAATTTGATAATAAAGGTGAGATATAAAGAATTAATAAACTAACATACATGTGATCATGCGGAAGTTTCTTGTCATAAAGAAGATTATAGAACGTGTGTTTAATAAAGAAGATTCTTGAAGTGTTCTGTTTTTAGTTGGACAACCTAAAATTGGTGAATATAAGAAACAGAGCGATTTAACATAGACAGTACTTGTACGAGTATTAAGATGAGAATTTGGGTGCTTTGTTCCATTCACCCATCATGTGTGGTAACATGATGAAGTTTAATGAATAATTGGATTTATTTATAGATTCCATGTTTCACAATTCATTGATATTTGAGATCGAGGACAATTTGACTCAATAAAATAGCTTCTTGAATTAATTTATTTGATTTAGGGATAGTGTGAAATTGTAGATTATAGGGAATTGTATTGCATTACAATTGACTTGAATCAATCAAGAAGCTAAGTGTAATGGATACATAAGTATATCTCTTGTATAGTTTGACCAATGGCTACATTATGAATCATTATGGAATATGAGACTCTCAAGGTTGACTTGAAATTAGTGTAAATGTCAATACTTATGTAGAAAAAGTTGATGATAGTTGAATTTTGCTCTGGAAATTATTTCGATGAAATTAGTAATAAACAATGCATAGAAAGGGTATAAATGACATTTTGATGGGAAATTAGTAATAAACAATGCATAGAAAGGGTATAAATGACATTTTGATGGGGGGACACCATTGCTCCCCCCTTCACTTATATAATAGAGATTAGTTTTTTGGTGCACGCTATGTGTGTTTAAAATTAAGGATTTTTTTGTTAATCTATATTTAAATACGACACTATTTGAACTGTACTCTTTCTGTTACGTTTTACTTGAAACAATTGAATATTTTACCTCTATTAAATAATGTCAATTGTTTCAAGTAAGCGTAACGGAGGGAGTAATTGTTTTAAATATTGAGTCATTTTCCAATCATAATTTTTTTACAAGGAATGTTTTAACATTTAAGTAATTATTTATTTGGTAAATTTTAAACCTTTCTTTATTTTAAAATTTTAAAGTGGAAAGTGAATTAATTAAGGAATTAAAAATAAGTTAATTTACATTTACTAAAGGACAAATCAGCCATTGTCTAGGAGGACACCATTGCCCCCCCCCCCCYAGCTTATAATAATAGAGATAATGCTCTCTCCATAAGGCAAAACTCACAAGTGGTTAAAGCTCAAGTAGTTAAAGCTTCCCTCCCGACTCTAGGAATCATATGATTGATAGATTCTCATTCCCGCCCTTGTGACTCTCTTAGCACCAAAACATTTTATGTATTTTAGGGAAGAGAATAAACAAAGCAAACTAACAAATTAATTTTAGGGAAATTCTCTTTGGTAGGTATGAGTTTTTGCGAATTTTCTTTGGTAGATATAAGTATGAGTTTTGCTCTAATTCCCAACCATGGATATAATGAGGAATATTCCGTTAAATTAAACCAATTGCCAACGAATATTCCGTTAAAACCCCACCCCCAACCCTCAATACCACCGCCAACCCCAACTACCACCCCTCCCCCACCGCTGCTTCTCAGCTCTCTCCCTCACCATCTGTTGGGCCCATGACCGCTGCCACCGTCAATCTCCCTCTGCCAACCAAAAACCCACCACCACCACCCTCGTATACCACCCTCACTCAATCCCCTGCCGTTGCTTCTCCCTCCCCTTTCTCGACCAAAACAGCCAATTTTTCTCGAAAATTTGCAACAAAAATTTTGCAAAATTTGTCGAAATTGTTTGAGGGCTTTGATTTCTTTAAATTCAAATTGCTAAACCGTGTTTTCAATTGTTTTTTTCATTTTTTAATCAAAGAGTTTGATTGAAAACAATTAAAATTCAAATTTTGATTAAAAGTGTAAATTCTTCAAGTTTGGTCAATTGGATTGGAATTTGATGCGAAATACATGTTTTTGCTAAGATTTGAGTAGAATTCTTCATGAAAACTGCTTGACTTGCTTCGAAATTGTTCGAAATTACCCTTTTTTGTGATTCGAAGAGTGTTCAAAATTAGGTGTTTGGGCGGCGTTTTCTGGCTATTTCAGGCGACCAAAGGCAGCGTTGGAAGGTGTAGATGGAGTGCGTTAATTAGATGGTGGTGCGTTGGGATTTTAGGGGCAGCATGGGGGTGGGGGAGGATGTTTTAGGGGCATCATGGGGGTGGTGCGTTGGGGTTTTGACGGAATTAGAGGGATTATACTCACGGTTGAGAATTAGAGCAAAACTCATTCCTATTAGAGGGATTTAAAAAATCTTATACCTACCAAAGGGAATTCGCAAAAACACATACCTACCAAAGGGAATTTGCAAAAACTCATACCTACCAAAGGGAATTTCCCTTAATTTTAACACATTAAACTCATTATCATATTCTTCCTTGTGTTTAAATTATTTTTGACTAATTTGTTCATTTACATTATTAAATTTCTTTCTTAAAATGCGTAAAAAGTCGATAATTGATAGTTTTGCGTTACGAATGGAGTAATATATTATGACCTTTAAGCTATTCTTTAACATATTTATTACGAAATACGAAGTAATTTTTTTCCTTATATAAGTTATAATACATACTAAATTAATATATTCGTTTATCAATGAATTTGCAAGGTGATGATTGTATTTCAGTGGAAGATGGCACACATATGGTGAGAGCCAAGAATATTACATGTGGGCCAGGACATGGTATTAGGTAAAAYTGTTAATATTTAGAGTAACATTTGGGTTATTATTTTACTGATCAAACTTTATTCGATATGATACAATTATTATTAGCATAATATGAAATTAATTATGGTTAAAAAAAATTGATATGAATTGATAAAATATTATCTAGATTAGTTTTTGTACAATGTACAATTTTAATGAAATATAAGTAACAATGTTCATCTTCTTTGGTTAAGTAAAAGAGTTATAAAACTTGTGCTAAATGCTATTGGAGCATGTTGAATTTATTATCTTTTCAGTAAAAAATAATCACATGACTTATGATACTCCGTATATTGATAGTTACTTAAATGAATTGTTCTTCTGTGAAGTTAAAATATAAAACTTTCATTTTTTTTTTTTTCTCCCTAAATGTTGGTAAAGACTTTCTTTATAGAAATATTGACTATATAGTAATATATTTCTATTGCTAATAATTAACTATAATTATTATTTTTTTTTTTAAATTGTTGGGGGTATTACAGTATTGGATCGTTGGGAGATAAAGATACTGATGCTGATGTGTCAGATATTATTGTGGATAGAGCAATTCTTACCCGAACCACCAATGGATTAAGAATCAAGACTTATCAGGTATACATTTTTTTTTTTTTTTTTTTTGACAGGTATCAGGTATACATTGTTACATTGTACTCCGAATTCTATTTGTTCTACTCACCCTCGTATTCCATTGAAATGTGCATATTTTTTATTTTTTTGACACGCACATATTTTTTATTTGGATGTTCTTTATTATTGTATGCATATTAAGGAGTATTTAATTTCAAGTTGGGACATGTATCTAGAATACAATAAGGTTGGATTTACCACCTTCCTTACTTTTTCCTTTTTTATTTTTTTTTTNTAAAAAAAATTGATATGAATTGATAAAATATTATCTAGATTAGTTTTTGTACAATGTACAATTTTAATGAAATATAAGTAACAATGTTCATCTTCTTTGGTTAAGTAAAAGAGTTATAAAACTTGTGCTAAATGCTATTGGAGCATGTTGAATTTATTATCTTTTCAGTAAAAAATAATCACATGACTTATGATACTCCGTATATTGATAGTTACTTAAATGAATTGTTCTTCTGTGAAGTTAAAATATAAAACTTTCATTTTTTTTTTTTTCTCCCTAAATGTTGGTAAAGACTTTCTTTATAGAAATATTGACTATATAGTAATATATTTCTATTGCTAATAATTAACTATAATTATTATTTTTTTTTTTAAATTGTTGGGGGTATTACAGTATTGGATCGTTGGGAGATAAAGATACTGATGCTGATGTGTCAGATATTATTGTGGATAGAGCAATTCTTACCCGAACCACCAATGGATTAAGAATCAAGACTTATCAGGTATACATTTTTTTTTTTTTTTTTTGACAGGTATCAGGTATACATTGTTACATTGTACTCCGAATTCTATTTGTTCTACTCACCCTCGTATTCCATTGAAATGTGCATATTTTTTATTTTTTTGACACGCACATATTTTTTATTTGGATGTTCTTTATTATTGTATGCATATTAAGGAGTATTTAATTTCAAGTTGGGACATGTATCTAGAATACAATAAGGTTGGATTTACCACCTTCCTTACTTTTTCCTTTTTTATTTTTTTTTTTWTAAAAAAMYTTTTTTYCMWTWAMYT
>SNQN01001043.1:64894-81912 GCA_008642245.1 Bassia scoparia
AAAAAAAGAAAAAGAAAAATGAAAAAAGGGGTAGAATGACCTGCTAATCAGGTTTTAGGTCATTTAGTATAATGGTTGAAGATAGGGGTTAAAGTTTAGTATAYTCCGTAATAACGCTCAGGTCGGATTATTCATTGAAGACCACCAAAAGTTGGGATTATTAGTTTCCATTTTTCCAAAAATTAATTACCAATTTAAATCCAACATACGGAGTAATTCAATTATTCAGTGAATAATTGTATTCAATATTGATTATTGTAATCAATAATGTTGATTATTATTTGTTTATGTTAAGAACTCTCGATTATAATGGACCATAATGTGACTCAAGAACCAATAAATTAAGTTGTGCATTATTATGTTTCACAACAAGAAATTAGCTCTCGGTTGACCAAAATTTTCAACCGGCTTAAACGCGGTCGGTGACACAACAAGAAAACACTCTATTACCGACCGCCAAAAACAAATCAAAAACGGTCGGTAAAAACGCGAGAGTAGTCGGTAACCATATTACCGACCGTCAACGGTCGGAAACTCGCGGTCGGGAAAACATTGGAAGATAAAAAAGGGTTTACCGATCGTATATATCGACCGCAACCCGCTTGGCATAGTCAAAGTCAGATTTGCGGTCAGTAAAAATCAACACCCTTGACGGTCGGTAATCCTGAATTTCCATTATTATTATCCCTCAAAAAATAAACTTCTAATATTATAAAACTCAGAAAAATTCTTTATTGAATTTCATATCTTCATAAAATTCCAAATTTCCAATATTGATACAAGGAATAAATTAAAATTAAAATTAAAATTAAAAATGAATATTATTACAATGAAATAAAGTCTAGATCTAGAATTTTCAAAATTATTCTACAAACCTAAACTAAACTTCATATAACACTTGTTCTTCAAACATTAATCTTCAAATCTTCATATCTTCATACCTACAAATGAGAACAAAAAAATCAGATCAAAAAATTGAACAATCCAAGTAAATTTAAACTGAAATAAGATAGAAAGTTCAGAGTATACCAACAGATTAGAAATAACAAAAACAAAAAAAAATTGAAAACGAAAAGCATGATTTTTTCTAAAAATTCGAAAAAATACAGCAAAATTAAAGAAAACGAAAAATCGAAACAAAAAATCCATAAAACAAAACATACAGTAATATCCAGAAAATGAAATATTAAAAAAAAACCAATGAATTCGAAAAAAAACATAATCTCAAGTTGAATAAACCCAAAAAAATTAGGAAAAAAAACAAAAACCCTAATCAAATTTATAAAACAAAACAGAAAATTGAAGGAAAAAAGTAAGACATACCTTGTTGATTTTATTTTGGTGATGAAGGAAATTAGATCTGAAACCTACATTTTGAAAGAAAAAAAAGAATTTAGAACATCTCCACAACATTAAACGAAATCAGAGAAAAAGAAAAAAACAAAAACAAAATGAAAACCTTATTGTTGGTGCGGCAGCGACGGYGAGTAGGAGTGGAGGAGCGGCGGTGGYGGCGTCGAGTAGGAKTGGACGAGCGGCGAGTTGGAGTTAGATAGAAAGAGTGAGGAGAGAGAATAGATGATGACAATGAAGAAGTTGAGAGAGATGATGGGGATTTCTTTTAGGGGAGTTGAAGAGGAGAGAGAAGATGAGGGAGTATATTGTGATTTGTGAGAGGAAGATAGGAATTTTGATAGATATTGCTTCCGGACCAATTGACCAAAGCCTTATTGTTAGTCAAAAAATATCTTTTGACATTACCGACCGCTTATTCGGTCGGTAATTCTAACTAGACGGTCGGTAAACTCGTTCTAAAGTAAAAAAAATTGACCCCAATACCGACCGTTTAACGGTCGATAAAAAATATAAACGGACGGTAATTTCTGTCCAAAGTCTAAAATGTTCGATAAACTGCGTCCTACCAAAAACGGTCGGTAATATGATATTTTTCGACCGTTTTGTTGACGGTCGATAAAATCCGTCGTTAATAATGCGGATTCTTGTTGTGTGATTACCGACCGTTGAACAAATCACCGACCGCACACACGGTCGGTGACAATCGGTAAAAATTTACCGACTGCGTTTACAGTCGGTGACGGTCGACAAATACCCACCGTCCCACACACGGTCGGGAATTAATTGTTTTTACCGACCACAAGCGGTCGATGATTCCTTAGRATATTTTTTATTTATAAACACTGATTTTACCGACCGCTGTAGATGGTCGGTAATACTAATAATCGGTTTTTATAAAAAAATCAAAAGTACATTATCTTTTGTGGGCCACAACTCCGCAAAACCCTACACCTTATAACTCCTCATACATGGTCCTCTCACCCGCTTATGCTCATCTCACTCTTTCTCCTCTCTTCCCACACCCCACCTACTCCTTTTAATATCGCCTCTCTCTCTTCATTCCTCACTCTCTCTCTTCCCCCTCATCGGCTCATCCTCTCACCTACCCTGTCCTCACTTTCTCTTCCCCCTCATCCTCTCACCCACGTACTCACTCTCTCTTCCCCCTCTTTTCCCCACATCCTCTCACCGCCGCATGCATCAATGACTCCTCTGATCGTCGTCGCGTCGTCGAACTATCGCTCCTTCTCATCGTCGCCGCGCAAGATCCATGTTAGGTTTCATTTCCTTTTTCTTTTTTAATTTTCGTTTTGCCTTTGTTTTTAATTTTTTCAGTTTTGTTTTTAATTTTATTGTTTTCATATCGATTTCTATTTTTTTTCAATTTCAGCTTTGATTTTTGTTTTTAATTTTTTTTTATCTACAAAGTAAGGTTTTTTTTAGTAAGGTCTAAGTGTTCCTGGATTCTCGAATTTTACTATTTTTTCCTCATTCACTCCTTATCTTTTTTCAGTTTTTGTCAGTTTGATTTTTTGTTTGATTTTTCGTGTAAGATCTAACTTTTTCTGGTTTTTTTGTACATTTTGACGGTTTGATTTGGTGATTGATTTTTATTTCGTGTTTTTTTTGGGAAATTTAGGGGCTTAAGTTCATGTTGTTTTTTTTATTGTTTTCATTTCGTTTCCTTTTCCATTTTTCTTTGATTTTTTCTGTATTTTTATTCCTTTTCGATTTTTTCTGACTTTTTATAAATCTAGGTTTTGAATTTTCCTTTTCGATTTTTATGACTTTTTATAAATCTAGGTTTTGAATTTTCCTCTTCGATTTTTATGATTTTTTTAAAAAATTAGTTTTCGATTTTCTGATTTTTTTTAATTATTTTTCAATTTTTGAATATTCATTTAAATTTATTTTCCTAATTTTACTCTGAATTTTTTTTTGAATTTTGTTTACGATTTTTTTGATTTTTCTATTTTTCTATTCGATTTTTCTTATTTTTATATATATTACCGACCATCGGTACGACGATCGATGTTTACCGACCGTTTCCCACGTTGTTTACCGATTATCGGGTATGACGACCGACGTTTAGCGATCGTTTCCCGCGCTGTTTACCGACTGCTTTTGATGGTCTGCCGAGCTACATTTTCTTGTTGTGTTTGGATGTGACTATGAGGTCAATATAAATTATCATGGAAAAATAAGATAATTACTATGCATACATGACATTTAATATGGTGAGGTCAWTATATATAATATGAGGTCCCTGCATGCATAATAGGATTACTTCTACAATTAAATTAGGAAAAATTGTAATTTACCACCCCTCAAATAACCCTAATTTAACTTGACCACCAATTTTCCCCCTCACATGTGAGCCATCTTTTTAACTTGCAATATGAATAAGTCACGCACTTTCTCGTTGGGTCTTTCTTTGGACTTCCAACATGAGGACAACAAGCCCATACTTGGGGTGGCAACTCTATTGGATTACTTMCTCCATACAAATCTTCAAATGCCTTCCATATGCACACACAATTGGCCCTCCCTTCTTTGTGATTGAYAATCGGGCAAAGATCGTCCGCTCTGATACCATGATAAATGGGACTGSGTCACATCCATCACAAGTGTCCACTTTACAATTCCAAAGAGGTTTCACCTCTAAACTATATGGCAAGCAAGAGAGTAGCCCCTTAACCTTATAAGGTGGACACAACTTTATCTCTTTTTCAATGTGGAATACAGTACATATCCTTTCACATTCCCCCTTAATTCACACTTCATCAATGTGGGACAACACTTCCACTCGCATGTGGGTTCAACATGGGCTCAACATTCCCCCTCACATATGAGTTAGTTGTCCTTAACTCTAGCCTAGATTACAACTCTAGCTAACCCAACTCTGATACCATGATAACCACAAGCCTGGGCCACACTTGCAATTAAGTGAGAGAGAGAGAGAGAGAGAGAGAGAGAGAGAGAGAGAGAGAGAGAGAGAGAGATAGACCACTTCACTAGACTATGGAGGTTTCATCCTAAAACCATATGGCAACGGGAGGAGTAGCCTCTTAGCCTTATAATGTGTTCAACTCTCTCTTCTCCTGCCATTGTGGGTCACTTACATGTGGTGAGCTTAATTGGGAGGTATATTCTTTAATAACACTCCCCCTCACATGTAAGATCCTTTTAAACTTTGTCTCATGTAATTTTTTGAGCTTCTTCACTCCCCCTCACATGGACCGATACAATTTGTCCCAACAAACTCTAGCCATTCAGGGTCCCACATCGTGGGCCCGACTCTGATACCATGATAATCGCGAGCTTGAGCCACACTCGCAACTGTGTGTTTGTGTGTGTGTGTGTGTGTGTGTGTGTGTGCGCGCGCGCTTGTGTGCGTGTGTGTGTGTGTGCGTGTGCGTGTGCGTATGTGTGTGTGTGTGTGTGAGAGAGAGAGAGAGAGAGAGAGAGAGAGAGAATCCACTATAAGGAGTAGTCCACCAAACTTATATATATATATATTAGTCATTTTCACTCCAATCTTTCAATGTGGGACACATGTGTGGGATATACTCTCAACATTTTACTTCACTGATTATGGAGTACATAAGCAGTATAAGATGGTATATAGAGTGTAAAATTTTGTATAAGTTATGCAATATATTATGAAACTAGTACAATACTCGTGCAATGCACGGCTTATATATAAAGGTTAAACATTAAGTCTTACAAAAATAAAATCAAGCACAATACTTGTCATCCCCACATCGATCCATTTATCGTATAGTATAGTATATATAGATTTCTGATAAAAAGTTGCTAATATTTTCAGAAAACACACCTTTTTGGAACACCTCGCTCCAGAGAACTATAGTTCCAAAATGTAAAAATGCCAAGTATAAAGAAGTTAAGTTACATTGCTCTAAACAGGCTTCAAGGCTTCACGTGTTGAGTCCACTTGCAACTAGCCATTAGCCTTGTATATCTTCTCCTGAACTGAAGCAAGGGGCATCATAATATCTTTGAACGCCATATTCACCCTCATGGACATATGTTTKCAGGGAGTTGGTGAGGGTTTGTCCACTTTATTGCGGGATGCAGAGGCAAAAAAGGAAACCCATGGCTTAAAAATTGGTAAATTGGTGACTCCGATATCACATTTGTTTTTTGCTGATGATAGTATATTATTTGTGCGCGCTAATGAGCAGGAAGTGGATAATGTGATGGACATCCTACACACTTATGAGGCAGCTTCAGGCCAAAAATTGAATTTGGAAAAGTCAGAAGTGTCTTTTAGCCGAAATGTGGAGCAACAAAAGAGAGAAATCCTTCAAATGAAGTTATCTTTTATGGCCATTGAGAGACATGAGAAGTATTTGGGGTTACCGACCTTTGTGGGTGGTTCCAAAAAAGGTATTTTCCGTACAATTCAAGAACGTGTTCCGAAGAAGCTTAAGGGGTGGAAAGGAGGTTTTCTATCGCAGGCTGGACGAGAAATTTTGATCAAAACAGTTGCGCAAGCAATTCCGACTTATGCAATGCAGGTTTTCTCGTTACCTTGTGCTATCTTAGATGAGATCGAGAAGTTGTGTCGAAGCTTTTTTGGGGGCCAAAGGGAAGGCGAGAGGAAGTTAGCTTGGGTGAGTTGGGAGAAGTTCTATGTTTCAAAAAAAGAAGGTGGTTTGAGTTTTCATAACTTGAGAGCTTTTAACAAGGCCATGTTGGCCAAACAAGCATGGAGACTGATCACTAGTCCAACTTCCTTGGCAACCAGAATCCTGAAAAGGAAATACTTCCCCCGTACAAGCTTTCTTAAAGTTATTGTTCCCCAATCAGCTAGCTACACTTGGCGTTCCATCTGMTCAGCTCGAGATGTTTTGGAGAAAGGGATATGTCGACGAGTTGRTGATGGGTGTTTGGTAGATATATGGGATGACCCTTGGGTGCCCAAGTTACCTCAATTTYGTGTCACGAGCAATCGACCTAAAGGAGATACTACTCCTATCTTAGTCCAAGACCTGATTGAGGATGGGAGTAGGAATGTTGGCCTTCTAAGTTCGTGTTTTAGCCCCGAGGAATCACACGCAATATCCAAAATACAGCTGCTTGCAGCTTGCTTTCCCTTGCGGTGACGAGTGGCTATGGGCTCACACAAAAAATGGGATATTCTCGGTTAAAAGTGCTTATTTCCTTGCACTTAAAAGTCAAGTCTCTACTGCAGCTTCAAGTTCAGGTACGGTGGCTCATGTTCTTTGGAAAAAAKCATGGAAATGCAAGCTTCCCACGAAAGTCAGGATGTTTGCTTGGCGAGTTTTGCACGAAGGGMTTCTAGTACGATCGGAGTTGGTGAGGCGAGGCATGCAGGTGAACAGTGTATGTCCCATGTGTGGTGATTTTGCAGAAAGCTTGGCACATGCTTTATTCCTTTGTGCGGACATTCGGCTAATGTGGATGACTTCTGTACTTCGACTAAATGTCACATTGGTCGAATCAAACTCGGTTTGGGGATGGCTTGAATCTTTGGATATCCGGTTTCCGCAAGAGGAATGGCGGACCTCGTTTTGGAGCTTAGCTTGGCAAGGGTGGTTGCGTCGAAATAAATGGCTTTTTTTTTATCGCAAGAGGGTCATAATTGTGCAGCTACATATGAAGGCACAATCTATTGTTGGTGAGTATGATCGAGCTACACACGTTGTCCCACTACAGCAGGCCACCCACTCGGAGGTGGCTCTATGGGAGGCTCTGGTTAATGGATTGTTTAAAACTAACTCAGATGCGGCATGCTTTAAGGATGGCCTTGTGGGACTAGGTGGTGTTGTACGTGATAATACTAGGGATGTGCTCTTATCTATGTGAGAGGTGGTTCGAGTTGAGGTCGATGTGGCTGTTGCAGAAGCCATGGCAATGCGGTTGCCTRTCAAGTTGGCATGGGAATCTGGACTACGTAAGTTAGTCATAGAAATTGATCGTTTGAAGTTATACAATGTTCTGAAGATGCAGTGCAATGATCGTACCGACTTTARGCTACTAGTAAAGGACAWTAAGCATTATGYTGGTTTCTGTACTTCATATTCTTTCTCTTTTGTTAGGCGTAATGGCAATCGAGTTGCCCATAAGCTAGCGCATATTAGTCGTAATTTTGATTYTATTTGTGTGTGGATTGAAGAAGTACCTTCCGATGTACTTCTAGAAGTGACTCTTGATCTTTCGTAATAAAATTCACACGTTTCTCGTCAAAAAAAGGGAGTTGGTGAAATTGAAGAAAAAGAAGGGATGGGAAAGGAAAACAGTAGTTGATTGGAATGCCCTGAATGTTGGACATCTCATCGCATCTATTAATTGTTGTGCACTCCCTTATCCTAAATTCCTTATAAAATGGTAGGATGGGAAGGTGGGACATCATCTGAATCACCATTGTTGAAACTCTTATGGGGTGTTTGGCATGTAAGAATGGAAATTTGGGGCATATAAATAAGGTGGGAGTAGGAATGTGAATTACAAGGTGAGAATTCGTTAAATAATCTCAATCTCTTGTTTGGCTTGTTAGTGGGAATAAAATTAATAATTTTGAAATCCCATGTTTGGTCTGTTAGATTAAAGTAGGAATTAATTGAAAGTTTACCAATTTATCCTTTCATAAGTGGGGTAAAATACAATATTAGGGGGTGTTTGGTATAGAAGAGGGATAAGGACAGGGATAATGATTGGGAAAAGGACAAGGATATAAAATTGGGGACCTTAATATTTTTATCCCTATCCTTTGTTTGGCATAAGGTGAGTCAATGATGTGATAAGAAATGAAATGAGATAACAATTTACTATATTTATTTTGATAGAAACCTTATGATATTATTAGAAAAGGCTCAAAGCCTTCAACTTACAACAACCTAGTGATAGTTCAAAGAAGACATTGCAAGCATTGAAGCAAGCAAAGTCAAAATCGCAGAAAGATACAAAGCTAACCAATACAAGTATATGAAGTACATTCCAAAGTTAGCAAACCAAAAATAAGACACACAAGGGCACACAAGACATTCATCARGAAGGCAGCAGCAAGAACAGAGAATCTAATTAAGCACCCCTGTTGGCAGCAAAGTYGAAATCATAGGCTCTACTAGCACACTCAGGAATGTAGTTGTAGTCCTTATGATTCACGTTCATGCCCATTCCATAAGTAGATAAGTCGTGAGCAACTAGATTTGCTCCTCTTAGAACATGAACAAGCTCCACCGACCATAAAGTATCATTAATCACAATCGCCACACCATTGATAATAGGAAAGAGATCATGATGCTCAAGGTCTTTATCATGGTCAATAGATCAATAAGCTCTTGTGTATCGGTTTCGATAATCAACTTGCTAAGGCCAAAACTTCTAGCAATGATGAGGCCTTCTCTCATGGCCATGAGCTYTGCAGCAGCTGTAGCAGTACGAGCATAGAACTTGCCGAAGAACCCGGCTACCCAAGCACTTGTATGAGTACGAATAACACCACCACCCGAGGCTTTGCTCATAGGCCTCCAGCTCCCATCAGTGTTTAACTTATGGGTTCCAGCACGAGAGCACTTTCAAGTGGGTTGAATTGCAATACCTTTTCTCTTRGACTGAAAGGAGTTGTTAGTTGTAAGATAATCAAGCATGCGATCAGAAAAATATTCAAAGTTCACGCTCACGAAAAGATGTAAGTGTGATTCGGAGGTCAACCTACATCTAGTGCAAATGTTGCTGAAATTATCAATTTTTAAAGCAAGAGACTCARCAATTTACTATATTGCCCACTTTAAAATTTGACTTGTTTAAGGTTAAAACAATTTGAAAGGGCTATATTTGTCTTTTTATCTAATTATGAGGCATCCTCCTCTTATACCTCCCCCTACTAGGTACAAGAATAGAGGGATAACTCCCCATTTTATCCCTATCTTTGTCCCTTTTATTTTTCCCTATTCTACATAACAAACATGGGATAAGAGATATTTGGGAAATAAAATCCTTGTCCCTAACGCCCCGTTTGGTTATTGGGACTAAATGGTGGGAATAGTAATGAGTTTTTAGTGTAATTTAAATAGGAAAAACTCTTAAAATCTCTATGGGGAAKGAAGTTGCTCACAACTTTATCTCCATTGGAAATAAACTTAGCTCAAATTTATGTTTTCCTCTCCATGGAGACACAATTTTTTAGGAATTTCATTACCACTCATTACCACTTTGGAGAATGGTACTGGGTAAGAATGAGAATTTAAGAAGTAAATTAGAATTTTTGGGATGAAATTGCATTACCATGGGAATGAACATGAGATTTCTTTCCAAATTTACATACAAATCCATTCCCATTACCACCATTTACTACCAACAACCAAACGGGCCGTAAGTATTATCCCCTAAACAAACAAGCTTAATAGGTAGGGATGTTTTAGTCTCTTCATCAAAATAATCTCATTACCACCATGTTATTACTTTCCCCTAGGTAATAAAACATACCATGGGGAATCAGAGCTAAATAATCTCATTCTTATTCCCATTTTCAAATCTAATTCTCACCTACCAAACATTAGATTATAAAAACTTGGGATTAATAATCTCATTCCCACCCCATAATCCTTCATACCAAATACCCCGTTATTTCGTTATTAAACAAATAAAAATATTGATAAATGTCATTCCATAACAACTCGCCTTTGAGATTTGAAACCCATGCTGAAATCTACTAAGGAAAAGCAGAAATTTCCTAAGTCAAGGGAGAATAGACACCCCCTTATAAGAGAAGAAAAAGGCTATTTTTAGGCGATACTTACTAGTTGRAAAAAAAATCATTTTTTACGGGCTTTAAGACACTTTCTTCTACGAGTCTAACCATAAACAGGAGCAGACGTAGCACCTAGTCATGTTGACAAATGCTACGAACCGACTCCTAACCTGGGACTCCGGACTTGTTTATATTAATTGAAAAGCAAATAAATTGAATTGAACTGAATTTTATATGCCAGGCGTAGGTCTATTGTTTTTATTTTTATCTATGGTACGATAGACCCTAGCTTTTAATTGTTTGTCAATGGTTGATCTTTGCAGATAAAATTCATTGGGATTTTTCCTCAGGTACCCCTGAAGTTTTGCTTAATTCCTCAAGTACCCCCGAGTTTTTAAAAACGTCTCAGGTACCCCTCACGTTAGAGAAAATAGCTCAAATACCCTTAATGACCCAAAAACCGTTAAGTAAATTAACACCGTTAGTCTATTTCCCTAATTAACCCCCTAATTATCCCACTTAATTCTCCAACCTCAACCCAAAACCCAAAAATTCCGTAGTCTTCAACTCCAACCCAAAAAAATTCAAGCCACCTTGCACAACGCTCGAATCCACCCTTAATGAGCGAACCATGCTCGAAAATTTGAGCGAAATTGCAGATTTTGAATACAAAATTCCAGTTTGTTGTTACAGATTTTGAATGCCAAATTTCGAAGACAAATTCGCACAACAAAATGCAATGTTCATAACCAAGGAGGCCTCACTCAAAATTCGCGCACAAAGTGCAAAGCCAAATTGTGGCAACTAAACTAGTTCAATCCAAGCAAATTCAATGATTATTGCCCAGAAATTTCATCCAAAGGAACTTCAATTTCTTAAGTAATCAATCTTAATTTACTCATCAACAAGGAAAATCAATAACTCCAAATCAATTGACAAAGTTAGGGTTTTTTTTACTAGAAGCATTGCTGAGAGGGACTACTAGGAGTGGCGATGGGCTGCAGGTGGTGGTACGTGGCAGGGGAGCACCAGCGGGAAGGCAACTGGCGCGGTGGCAGGGTAGGTGGCAGCGCAGAGCAGAACAGAGGAGAAGGTTCGAAACCCTTTTTTTATCGAAGCTAGCTGTTGGCCTGCTGCGTTGTGGTTGGCCTGTTCTGGTGGAGGCCGGCTGGTAGCGGCACATTACAGGCCAGCGGCGACCAGATTGCCAAAGAAGAGGAGAGAGATGGGAGGGGATTGCATGCTTGCTATTGTTGCATTGTTGCTCTGCTTCGTTGTTCTGTTTGGTGGTCGAATGTATGGTGGTGGAGTACTTGGTGGTTGAATGTATGGTTGGGTTAGAGTGCGTAGTGGTAGGCTTTTCTGGGTTAAAAAGTGTGGTGATAGGCTTCTTTGGTGGAGTGTATGGTGGTGTTGGTAGGAAGAAGGTAGGAGCGTGAAGGGGTGATAGTATAACAATGGAGGAGAGACAAGAGATTAAGTGTTAACTTAGTAGAATTAGTGGTTAATTAAGGGAAAAGACTAACGGTGTTAGTTTTTCCGTTAGAGTAAGGTATTTGAGCTATTTTCTCTAACGTGAGGGGTACCTGAGGCATTTTTAAAAACTCGGGGGTACATGAGGAATTAAGCAAAACCTTAGGGGTACCTGAGGAAAAATCCCAAATTCATTAGTTTATGTTTATCTAAGTTTGCTATTGTTAGTTTATGTTAACCTATGTAAGGATTCTCATCTTTAAAACGAAATTTCTCATCTTTACCCCATCTTCTGAGGTATGATTTCGCTCGAAATATTAAAAATTACTCTCATAAATTTATAATGTACACAAAATATGACCTCATGCCCCTGGTTAAAATATGAAAAATTACTCTAAAAAAAATCCATAATGATACTATATTGCTTATGCCCATCATGATAGAGGACTTGGGCAAAAATAATGCTAGACCTCATGTTATTTKTAGATAGCTTGGTGGGTCCCTGGTTAAATCATGAGAGATTTTTCAACAGAGCTTTGTAATGTGATTTGGGTAAGTATTAGTCCTACATAGTGTAAGGATAAGAGTGGTCACTCCCATTCATAATATTTGCATCTTTACTCCCTTTAGTTTTGATATTTTGCATGTATGGTCCTTTGTTCAAATAAATAAGTAAACTTAGCTTTAAATAATTAGTTTAAGTGATTCGTAATTTTTGCGCGTTTAATATTTTAGTGATCCTGTCTGTCTTGGTATTAGAGCCCGGTTAGTGTGTTAATCATAATTAATATTTTAATTACCTAAATAATAAAAATTAGTAATATAAACCTGGATAAAATTAATAAAGCACCAATAGGTTGCAGTCAACGGAAGTCCCTCATCTACATCGATCATTTACCAAAAGATAGTAATCACTTTGGWGCAGTCCTTAATTATATAGTAGATATTTTAACTGAGATTAAAATAAACATAAAGGGTATCGAAACACGTCTTATTACAATTGACCACACGAGTCAAGCTATTAGAGACGAAATTAAAAAGGAGACACAAGACCTCAAAAAAGAAGTAGAAGAGTTCAAACTCGTTGTTACTAACGAGATTAGACATCTACAAGCTCAACCAAATAATAACGAGGATAGAAGGCTTGTCCCATTTAAATACAGTTATCTTTTCCAAAATAGTAATAAAAATAAGAAATTTACAATAGACTTTCCTACTACTACAACACGTCGAAATGTGTCAAGATCTAACTAATATGAATATTGAAGAATTACAAGAAATATTCGATATTGAAGATGATCCAGAAGAGCTTAATAAAATAATGGCTGTAATCGTTGATAAATGGACTATCTCAGATAATGCGGAACAAGAAATAAATTATGCGTCTATTGAAGAAGACTTATATGAACAAATGGGTATAATGAAATTTAAAAATTTTGATTTCTTATCAGACGAGGAAGTTGAAAGAAAATTAAATAATAAAGCTCATAAAGMAATAATTGAAAATAATGATTATAATGAAGTTGAAGAGGCATTGGAACGAGATGAAGATATCGAAAATAACGATATGAATAATGTTATGCAACGACCAAGATATCGAGGTGAGTCAAGTTGTCCTAGACCAAGATACATGTCAGGGAGAACTCCTCAATTTGATATTAAAATTATGCCTAATGATGCTATTAAAAAAGAAGAAGTCACTCTTGAACCTATAAGCCAAATTGTCCACAAATTCATTTTTAATGGTGCAAGAAATAGACTTGAAATCTTAGAACATTGGAAGAAGAGTAAATTTTAGCATGCGTGTTAAATTAAATTACTGGATTGGAACCTCAAAAATATTAATTTTATTGAAATAGTTTTGATGATGTGTAGCTGATTGGTGTAAGTAATGAAGAGACTAAAACGAGTTAAAACATAATAAATTACAAATCTGTTATGCTTTACTCGCCATGTCATTTTATGGAGCATAGAACGTTTATTGGTGCATAGACCAAATGATAAGAAAAAATAGCTGAAGAAAATGCAATCGAAGCAAGCAATCTGACTCATTTTGTAATTTAAAATTCGTTGAAAGTTACATTAAAGATTTGAAACGTATTATATACTCCCTCCGTATGGTAAATATCAACAATTTGGTACTTTTTCACGCATTTTGAGAAAGGGATTTAACCATAGTAATAACTAGCAATTAATAAATAATTTTGACATCAATAAACTTAACAACTATTCTTCAATTGTGTTAAAATTATTTTTGACTAAATTTTTCCGTTTTCATTGTTAAATCTCTTCCCTAAAAATGTGTAAAAGTCGAACTTGTTGCAGTTTACGTTAGCGGAGGGAGTAAATTCATGAGAAAACCAAAACTAACTTAGGTATGTTCTTTGATAAAAACTTGACCAATCCCAATTAATGAAGAATAAGTGAGAATATTCGGAATGAGATTATATAATGGAAACTAATGACACAATTAGTAAAGACGAATAAGCTTCCATAAGAATGGATAAAAGAAATGTCGAATATGCAGGAATCATCAAGTAAAGAGACAATTTCTACTATGATTGATATCCTAGTCAATATGGTTGTAATAAGAATTATTCTAAAAAAAGAAAATATTATAAGAAGAGAAAATTCGACAAAAATAGAGGTGAGCAATACAAGAAAAAACATTATAAACGTAATTATAAACGACCTACTAGATTCTTTAGAAAGGCCTCATAATGCCCTGAAAAGAAAAGAAATTGCAAATGTTGGTCATGTGGAGAAATAGGTCATTATGCTAATGAATGTAAAAAAAGGAAACCTCAAGTTAATGCAAACCCTAGGAAATTGGGATTACGTAGAAATTACTGAAGATGAAGCCCTAGAACTAGCATTAACAAACAATAAAGGAATAGTTGAAAACAGTGAGGGAGATAGCAAAGATAACGAAGAATTTGAAAATATCCTTATGAAGAAGAGAGTGAACCCGAAGAAATAATCAACATGGTCGGGGAACAATGTGCAAACTGAGATAGCAACGATGAAGAAAGGGGATTAATATCAATAGGCCAGCTAAATAAAGCTGAATATGCCATTGTTGACGAAGATCTAGAAATGAACCAAATAGGATTTGATTTCCCTAAAATAACTAAGGACAAAATATTTAAAACTTCATTGTTTAAATTGAGAGCAAAGTACGTTTGCAAAGAATGGAAGGAAGTATTGTTTTTGAAGATTGTGAAGAAAAAGTCGCCCTAATTAATATGATTAATTGGGAAAATATCAAGAAACACATAACTGGTAAAAAGAGCGAAAAGGAAAAGAAAAAAGAATTTATAACTATATTTGTATTGGAGTTGTTCAAGTTTATATAACTCCATTACAAGACTTCGATAAGGATATTAAATGTTTAAGCTTTGTTTGTGATACAAGGCACAAGAGTTTTAAACAACAAATAATTAGTGGAGTAATTTGCAGTCTTAGTCAAGGAACAGTAAGTTATATTTGTGAACCACGTTATTACGTAATCTTGGAAGACATATATATCAAAARATTCTTGGGTATAAAATTATTAACTGAGGGAATAGAAATGCATGTAGGAACAAGGCATATCCAACTTCGATGGAAGGTTATATATAAATTAACTAACACAGTAGAGTCACGTCAAGGTAAAAAGATAATTGAAGCAGAAATGTATGAAGGGGGAATTAAAAGAAATATCAGACCAATAAAAGTTGACCCTAACAAAATAAAATTAAAGAAGAATGGCTCGAAACATTGATGAACCCCACAATAGCCAATAAGGATGTGAAATTAATAATTGACGAAGGAAGATTGTTACGCCATGAAATGAATCCTATTCCAAAGTTCCGGCGGAGTCTAAGTATGAGAACAAACAGTCTAAGTAGGCAAAATTCTTTGGAGATAGAAAGGAAAAAGAAAATTATTGAAGAAGAAGAGAAATAATTACAAAAATTACTAGAAAAAAAAGAGCAAAAAATATTTTTGTCGGAACATGCAAGACGTAGCATCGATAAAGCCACAAYTTCTATTTTTGAACAAAATCGCCGAAAAAGAAATTTAGAGGAACCTCCAAGACATAGCATTGATATTGCTTCAAGTTCTTCYATACATTTAGAAGAAAACCGTGGAAAAAGAAAAGTAGTAGGATATATGACAAAAACAATAAGTGAGCCAGTCTATGAAGAAAAAAACTTAAGATTGGAAAAATGCTTTGAAATCACAGGCACTAACGTGAATAGCATTTACATTCCAATTAAGATATGTTTAGAAAATTATAATAAATATGAATTTTATGCATATCTTGATAGTGGATGTATGTTCAGTGTGTTTTGGAAAAAGAACRTTATTTCCTRAATATCTATGGAAGAAAGCCGAGAAACTTATGAAGGTGAGAATTKCTTATAATAGTGTAATGTTTCATAGCGATATAATTGAAAATGTACCAATAGAAATCGGGAACATAACATGCACAATTCCTGTATTATGGGCAACTGATCAACCCTCTCATTATAAGATTATTGGAAATAATTTTCAACTATTATATTCTCCATGCACACAGACTGTTAATCAAATAATATTTACTATTAATGGTCATGCAGTCCCAGTAGATAGAATGTCACGAGCATTTACTCATCAAAATATGAAAATTAAGCGCAACCAGCGTGGTGAGAGGGTAACTCCTACACAACGAGAAGTAGCATTGAGAATTTCTGAAGATGAAGATTTTACTAAAATAGCATTGAGAAAAGAAATATAAACAACAAGAAAAATTATCCAAAGAATTATATTCTACAAACCCTTTAGAATATTGGGAGAGAGATAGAGCATATGCTAAAATAGAATTAACGGATCCCAATAARATAATTAGGGTAAGACAGATGGTTTATACCTATCRGGATAAAAGAATTATTAAAAATAAAAGAATTTGATGAACAAATAAAATAATTATTAAAAAAGAAATTAATTAGGAATAGTAAGAGTCCTCATAACAGTCCTGCATTCATGGTAAGAAACCATGCAGAAGAAAAAAGGGGAAAAGCTCGAATGATCATTAACTACAAAAGGCTTAATGACAACACCATTTTTTACGGATATTATATCCCTATAAAAACTGTGTTATTTAATAATATTCAAGGTACAACTTGGTTTTCAAAAATGGATTGTAAATTTGTAAGAGTGGATATTAGCAAGTAAAAATGGAAGAAAAAAGCATTCCACTAATTGCATTTAGTGCTCTTCAAGGGCAWTATGAATGGTTAGTTATGTCATTTGGTTTAAAAAATGCACCTCAAATATTTCAAAGAAGAATGGATAATATTGTTGAGTTAAAACATTGTTGTCTAGTCTACATTGATGATATATTAATATTTTCCAAAAGTCTGGAGCAACATAAAAATGATTTGAAGGTTGTCACGCAAAAATGTCTCAAACATGGAATGATTTC
>SNQN01001043.1:86432-102393 GCA_008642245.1 Bassia scoparia
TATCAGCTAGCATCCGTGGCAGTCCGATTTCTTTAGCTTTATCAGCTATCGACTTATTTGATTTCTCCTTACGTTTGTTGTCTTCAACAGAACCATTCACAAGCCTTAAAATAGCACAATAAAGAACGTAAGGCCACCATTACACAGGACATCCCCTAGAAGAGATTAAAATTTGCAAGTTCACGTAGAGTAGTAAGTTCAGCAACAAAAATCCTTTAAACTTTAGTTATAAAACTTAATAATTGAAAAACAGTGGTAAGCAAAGTTAATTTTAAATTTCAAATCTTAGCCATATACTCTTTCATAGTTCTATTCAGTACTGACTTGCCTTCTTCTTCTTCGAAGCTAAACCAAGAGCACTACTACCCCAATTTTTATACATCTAAAAATTAAAGAAACGAAATAAAAATTTCAGAAGATCAAAAATTAAAGAAACGAAATCAAAAACGAAACCTAGATCACGAAAAATCAGAAGATCAATTACCAAAAAAGGAAAACGAAAATTTTCAAAAAAATTTCAAAAAAAAACGAAAAACATAAATTTTCAGAAGATCAATTACCAAAAAAAAAACGAAAAAACCCAATTTATAGATCTATAAATTTTGAGTTAAAAACCCTAAAAAAAACGATTTGAATTACAAACTAACCTGGCATTTTGGTGAGGGCGGTGAAGTAGATGAATGTCGCGGCGATGAGAGTGGACAACGACGAAAGGGCAGAGGTGGTTGCTTGAGTTGTAAATTTCGAGTGAAGGTGAGGATGGTCGTGGTGTTGGCGTTGCGCGGCGTCGTTGAAGGCGCAGGTGGAGGCGGTGGTTGATGCATGGTGGAGATCTGAGATTAGATGAGGGAGATGAGAGGATGACTGAGATGAGATGTAGAGGAGATGAGAGGATGGTTGAAATGTGATGTAAAGGAGAGAGAGTGGGCGGAGAGGATGAGGGGTTGAGGAGAGAGAGTGGGAGGAGAGGATGACGGGTTAAGGAGAAAGAGTGGGATAATRAGAGGATATAATGGTTGAAACGTGGATAATGGTTTGCGATATTTTTTTAAAAAATTTCAAAATTTATTACCGACCGAATTCGGTCGGTGTATTGACCGATTTTGAAATTCGGTCGATACACCGACCGCTTTTTCGATCGGTAATAAATTTTGTTTTTTTTAATTCCATGCTGATGGAGGGAAAGCTTTGGTGGAAAACAAATAAATAATAACTTACCGACCGAATTTAAAATTGGTCGATAATACTGACCGATAATTCGGTCGATAAATTACACCGACCGGTTTAATTTTTTTCGATCGATATTTTCGGTCGGCCTTAGGCGAAATTCTAGTAGTGTAATGTACGCTTCTGATTTTATTAAAAATCTTGCTCTACTTAGAAAACCAATACAAGGAAAATTAAATAAAGATGTTTTTTGGAGTTGGTCYGATAAAGAAACTAAGATTGTTCAAAATTTGAAAAGGTTAAGCAAAAATCTTCTAGTATTAACACTACCTAACAATGATGATGAGTTAATTCTAGAGACTGATGCTAGTAATGAATATTGGAGTGTTATACTAAAAATAAAAGAAGGAGAAAGATTATGCAGGTATAGCAGTGGAAGCTTCAACAAAGCCAAATGTAACTATCCTACAATGCAAAAGGAAATTTTAGCAGTCAGAAGAGGAATTGAAAAATTCTTAATCTTCTTGGCTCCTAAACATTTCTTAGTAAGAACGGATTGCAAAGGAATTTTAGGTTTCGTGAAAAAGAATTTATCTAATATGCAAGCGCAAGGGAGACTCC
Organism: Bassia scoparia; assembly: GCA_008642245.1. Lineage (NCBI taxonomy): Eukaryota > Viridiplantae > Streptophyta > Magnoliopsida > Caryophyllales > Amaranthaceae > Bassia > Bassia scoparia. Next base: position 88,221 of record SNQN01001043.1, read on the forward strand.
TGCGCTGGCAGTTATGGCTTAACCAATTCTCTTTTAATGTTGAACATATACAAGGCTCAAAGAATTCATTAGCAAACAACCTAACCAGAGAACTTGCTAATGGAATTATTGACATTAGGCCTAAAGCCAAAGAATTCTATTGGCAAAAAGAACAAGAAGAATTCAGTCAAGAGTTCTACACCAATGRAAATAGAACATCAGCAGTTTATTAAAGAAACAAATGAAGAAATGGTGAGKGTCTCTCCCACCACACAAGCTTTGATGCGGTTCCTTATAGCAGCATCGAAGTCTAGATCTAGCAACTTTCTAATAAGAGCTTGCCATCAGGTTATTAAGAGATTCTCCATAATAGAATTTTGCAATAACCTACATAGWTTAATTCCTGATGTACAAGAAATAATAATAAAAAGAATAAAARTCTATGACTTCACAACTTGGTATTATGAAGTCGCTTCGAAGAGCTACAAATTTTATGAGATATTTGATCTATGGGGACATCACATGAAGTTTCCAAGATACTCTGAAATTGCAACAATGGTGATAAATCCGAATCCAATAATAAATAATGGAAGAATGGTAGCTGGATATGCAGACGAACAAATGAAAGCTTGGAAATACAGCATGATTCATGGATTCTATTGCGTCCCTTTTCGAGGATGTTATTTTTATGAAAAGCATTGCACTAATTTCCAAAAATATGTGTTTAATAAAGCTGATAAATATCGACGAAAGACTGGTTATCTTCCACCTGAAATTCAATGTGCCAACATAGAAGTTACTAAAGAAAAGATTAATCTTCTACATTATCTAATAATATTGGGTCCTGAGTGTAAAAATTTACTTGATTCAAGATGTAGAAGACAAAGACGAGTGGTTAATCCAGTTCAGGCAAGAGCAATTGGGTTCTTCTACATTGCTCAATATATTAATCAAATTTTGAAGCTACAARAARGAGAAAATCCACCATTAATATTCCGAGTAGGAAATACCACTGTTATAGCCCCACAAGAGATGCATGCTTATTATCAAGAAGGCATAGTCCATGTTGAATCAGTTCATAGCTACTTGGAAGATGTTGAAGCTGGGAGGTTCTTTTCCACAAAAAGGAAAAGACTATTTACTAGAAACTTTTCTCACATAGGATGAATCATACACTGTCAGATATTTTGAAGATATCTTTCAAGAACATGAGGTTGATGACAATCACCTCCATGAAAATTGGGAATCCAATGTTGTAGATGAAGGAATGCAGAATCTCATGATGGTCTAGGAACCGAAAGCATGTGAAACTATTCCAACTTTGCATTATTGTACTTTTCTTTTTCAGCTTTGTAAGATAGAAATGTGGTGTGTGTTGTTTGCTTTTGTTAGTAGGTTAAATAGTGTAAAGCACCATTAAATGTCATTCAAAAACAGCATCCAATGCTGCTTAGAGTTCTCTATAAATAAGGGTCATTGTAAGACTTAGGGAGGCAGACTTAAGAGAAAAACTAGAGGAAGAAACTCAAGTCATCTAGAGAAAATTTGCTTAAGAGAAAGATAGAATTCTCTAAAGAGCAAACAACTGTAAAGCTTGTTCTGAGTGTTTGAGTGTTGTAATCTTTTCAAATTTAATAAAAGTCTTTCTTTYAGAAGGGAACGTTATCCTTTTGAACCTTATATCTTGAGCAATATGTTCTCTTGTTTAACAATCCATCATCCAAAAACAAAATATAGAAAGAGACTGCGGTCTAAGGTAGGAAACGAATTAGATATGTGAWGTGTCTGATCTAAGGAAGGCGGATTGAGGTTAGCCACCTTTTGTAAAGCCGRAAGCTAGAAGAACGTTGGAAGTTCCAGTGCCAACTAAGTTCGAGTATCGATCAAAACTCTCTATCTGTATTATTGTTGCGAARCATGGTGGGCTGATAAGCACAGAAAGTATATTACTCATGATATAAGTAGTAGAACAGTRATAGCAAGTACCATAAAAAATCATTAAGTGTCAATCAAGTGTTTAATTATTTGCTTAATTATAATTAAGAACCTTAATTAATGCTAGTAGTTTCTCTAACATTTATTTATTACTTTCTTGCATTAATAATATCATTATGGTATTTTATAAACATAATCGTATTTAGATAAAACCGTAAACGAGTAAAATTTACTAAAATGTAAATAAGACACATAAAAAAAAAAAAAAAAAAAAAAAAAAAAAAAAAACTATCCAACACAGTGTGGAATTATCACTGAAAGATTCGATTTTAAAGGTATATTATCTATTTGAACAAAGGAAGTATTTTAAGGAGAATTCTATTATCATCCTTTTTGAGATCATCTATGCAACCAAAGTATGAAGTAATAAACAGATTAGAAAACAATAGATAGGACATAATATGATAGAAAATGCAACTTGTCATCTAAATATCAACAAGTCTATGTGCCTGTCTCCGATAATTCCCATTCACGACCCCCRGTAACCAACAAATCCAACACCATGACAAATTTTACAGGTGAAAAGGTTGGTGAAACAAGATCAACAAAACGAGTCACAGCTCCTTATAGGAGAAGCAACATCCTTATACACATCCTGCAAGTGTTGGTAAAAAAATAAAAAAGGTAACAGAACCTAGTTATAGAGATCATCTTCATCAGCTCCACCAGCAGAGGCAGCAAATGCATCTGTACCCGTAGTTCCAGAAGAGGTATTGGAGAAACGGAACTCTGTGCCAAACCCTCTAGACTGCTGCAACGTCTGAGCAAATGCCTGATATTTACGAATATCAGCGTCACTAACACTCCTACGTGCATATTTCATGGACTCCTCGAAATGTGCAGCCTTGATTTCTGCAACTTCTTCATCCACGTCCTCCTCCATTGCCTCAGGGTTATCGTTTCTCCTTTTCTCTCTTTCAATGTCCTGTAATATTTATATTTTTACATAAACTTTCAGGATAGGATTTTGTTGTTAAAATTAAAGATATTACGAATGAATTTTGCCTTAAAATAGAATAAAAAGTGTCGATAAAAAATATGAAATCCCTTTGCATAATTTCACAAGTTTAGCAGTGCCATCACTCTTAGTAATAACAGCAGATGAAACATAAGACAAAAGGCAGATATACTTGCCTTCTCAATGTTTTCTCTAATGGCATATTTGCAAGCCCGTTGACATATTTCAGTAATATCCGCTCCACTAAAGCCCTGAGTGTACTTGGCAAGTGCTCTAATATCAACATCCTTGGCAATTGGTGACTTCCTCAAGGCAGCCTTAAATATCGAAAGACGAGATTCTTCATCAGGAAGAGGAATGTAAATCAGTTGATCAAGACGACCAGGTCTCAGAAGAGCTGGATCAATGATATCAGGTCTGTTTGTGGCTCCAATGATAAAAACAGTCTTTTTGGCAGACATGCCATCCATTTCAGTCAAAAGTTGGTTCAACACCCTGTCAGCAGCACCACCTGCATCACCTACACTGCTTCCCCTCTGCACAAGACATACCCACAGAGCACAGTTACAAACTTACAATCAGCCATGTTAAATGTGAAATAAACAGAAGAAAAATATTCATTTAGAAACCATCAATATTAAACGGGTATATGTGGAGGGTCACAAAAGACCACAGAACACTCATGAACGGTACATTATTAATGTGAAGTTTACTGGGACCTTAATAAGTTGCAGTAATGACATGCATATTATTCAACCACAGGAAATCGGACAGAAAACCTAATAGCATATACAGATCAACCTTAGCCACAACATCAATGTCGTGGTTCAACCAGGCATTCACGCTGTAAGAAAACTTTTGGTTTGCCACCAATACTCTCATACTCTTTCCCCTTTCAAAGTTATTTTCCGAAATCTCATTAAAATTTTAGACCGAAATAACAGAAAAGATTAAAAGCTTCCATGCAAAGAGTGGATTACACATTTACACCACATAGAGATGTTCATACAAATGCCAACATGAGCCACAAACATCATTTAAAAAAGATGATAGTTCTATTTCCGTTTTTACTTTCTGGCTTTATATCCCTCAAGAAGATTCAATAAAGAGTGACATGAAACAGAGGTCAGAGGGCGCAGTAGAAATGGAATTTCAAACAATCAGCAACATATAATAATTTCAGGTGCACAAGAGAAGTAAAGAAAGTATTAATCAATCAGCCTAGAGGCCCTAGACAATTATGAAGACACCAGATCCCATCAAATGCATGGAGAAACTAAAGTGACTTCAGCCAAAGAGGTGTACGCACCTGAGTTGCAATTGAATCAAGCTCGTCAAAAAATAGAACGCAAGGAGCTGACTGGCGTGCCTTGTCAAAAATTTCTCGAACATTAGCCTCACTCTCTCCAAACCACATTGTTAGCAACTCAGGTCCTTTCACACTAATGAAATTAGCCTGGCACTCATTAGCAATAGCCTTTGCCAGCAAAGTCTTTCCACATCCAGGAAGCCCATAGAAAAGAACCCCCGGCCCTTAGAAGGAGACATCCCAAACTTCTCAAATTTCTCAGGATGCTCCACGGGATATTGAACARTCTACAATGAAATAGAAAGTGTTCAGTCAACATCGTAAATTCAAAAGAAAAATTGATATGGATCAAGGAAAATAATAGCACCTCTTGAAGCTCCCGTTTGACATTTTCAAGGCCACCAATGTCTTCCCAAGAAACATTGGGAACTTCCACAACCTGACATACCCATACAAGTCATTATCAACAAGGAAAAAGGATCAACAAAATGTGAACTTTAAACTACTATTTAACTACTATATCATAACATAAACCAACCGTTTCACGTARAGCAGAGGGATTGCTCGACCCAAGAGCAGTCTGGAAGTGTTCATTTGTAACAGCCATGGAATTAAGGATCTCAGCATCAATAGTCTCATCTTCCAAATCAATTACATCCATCTTCTCTCTGATGCATTGAAGTGCAGCTTCAGTACACAAGGCAGCTAGATCAGCACCAACATAGCCATGAGTTTCCTTGGAAATTTTTTCCAAATCAACCTGTTTAATCAGAAGACACTTAAGTTAACAAACAATCATTTTATACCAAATCATTAGACAACTCTTGAAGTCTTGAAGGTAGAGGAGATTATACATCATCAGAAAGCTTCATATTTTTGGTGTGAATGCGGAGAACTTCAAAACGCCCAATCTCATCTGGAACACCAATATCTATCTCCCTATCAAATCGTCCAAACCTTCTCAGAGCAGGATCGATGCTGTTTGGGCGATTAGTCGCACCAATAACAATTACATGTGCCCGAGATTTAAGACCATCCATAAGAGTTAAAAGCTGGGAGACAATGCGCCTCTCAACCTCTCCATTGGTTTTCTCTCTCTTGGGAGCAATGGAATCAATTTCATCAATGAAAATGATAGACGGAGCATTTTTCTCTGCCTCCTCAAAAGCTTTTCTTAGATTGCTTTCACTTTCCCCAGCCAATTTGGACATGATCTCTGGTCCATTAATACAAAAGAAGAATGCACCTGTTTCATTTGCAACAGCTCGGGCGATCAAAGTCTTTCCTGACCCTGGTGGACCATAGAGCAAGATTCCCTTAGGTGGCTTGACACCAATAGATTTAAACAATTGTGGGTGTCTCAATGGTAGTTCCACAAGCTCCCTAATCTGGGCCATCTGTTTTCTAACTCCACCCACATCATCATAGCCAACCTCGTCTAATCTATCCTCCTCTTCTCGTTTAACTGGTTCACCCTCACAATAAATCTCAGTATCCGGGGCAACCACACAATATTCAGGAGGATCGGTCTCAATAACCTTAAATTCAATGCTTCTCATCCCCCCTCTCACAAGAAAGAGGTCTCCCTTCCTAACTGGCCGGTAAGCTTCTAGAAAATAAGCTGAAAAGAGCATAAAAATAAATAAAAAAAATAAAAAAAAAATCAGCAACTTCTATGACTAAACATGACTACAATTAAGTATATAATATAATATCCTTTCTATCAAGTAAAAGCTGGTACATAGGACGAATCCAAATTGATGTGTCAAAATAAGTTGCTCATGCGTTAAATTATTGCCCCATATCTTTCAATAAAAATGATTGCTCATGCATTAATCATGCATAATTCAAGTAAGGAGCGTTATCGAAGATGATGGATGCCACCATTAAAGAAGTACCTAAAATCAAGTTAAAGAATATTATAGAAGATAATGTAAGGTGGAATGGTGTCAGAGCAACTCCAAAATAGAATAAGGGGGTAAGAGGGAAGCTAGAGAGCAAGGGCACATGTCAAATAATTTTTTAAAGAGGGGCAAGACGAAGTAGGAATGGACCAACGGTCAAACTTCTGTAAAGGAGTAAATGAACTATGGCAAACATGGATGGAAAATGATTGATCAACAAAGATATTAAGAGGAATTAAAAAGTTTAAGGGTGAAAGTGGGACCATGTGATTAAGAAATGGATGTGAGAAAGTTTTATCCCAAATGAAAAATATGCTTATCATCTCCATCCAAAACACTAACACCTCCCTCTACCTTTCTCTTCATATTGCCTCATATTACCCTTTCTTACTTCTTCTGATAAAAATACATGCACTTTATGGCCACGCATGGGATGGGGGTAATAATTAAGGGGGTAATAAAAGTCAAACTAGGAAGAAAACATGTGAGCGGATAGTGATAGGAATAGTGACTTTTTTTGTGATTAAAAAAGGGAGARATGGAGTAATCATGACCCCAAAATGAGGGTGAATTATTACCCTATGGTGATAGTGGGTAACTATTACCCTCATATGAGGGTAATAGTTCCCCTTTTCCTCCCACCAACAACACTTAATCCTCCCCACCACCACTTCATCCCTTTTATTTACACCTCTAAACACCTTAATTTTTTCAAATTTGACTTTTATTATCCCCTTAATACATTACCCTCATACCAAACATGGCCTCATAAAGCAGTAATTTCAATTAGTAAACACTGGGATGGTTCCTAAAAAAGAAGAAAAGGTTGCGACGATATTGTAGCAATAGGTATATCTAAAGCTCATGTAGACCTAAAAAGCTAAAGAATTGTTAGTTCCATGAACAGTAATTAAACTTTATCATACCAAACTAAAGGGGAGAAACCCTTAACAACACTCATTGAAGACTACACTACTAATTAATCCAGCTACAACTCAATGCAAGCACATGCTTTAAAGATCATCCAAATCTTACATAAAACAAGCAACTTCAGTTAAGCTACACGCTGCAGAAGTTGATGATTGCAAAGTCTGCTCTTATCGTCTTATAAATACACTTCTTCAGCAATAACACAGTAACACACTTTTTATGTGCCAAAAAATTTGAACAGATTGAATGAAGCACACATCTATCATGCACGTAAATATAAGAAAGCATGTACAATTGTAAGGCGTAAAGCAAGTGCAAGAAATAATTATATTGAATTTTTTACTGGATATCATGAAAATAATCTTTAACAGACAGCTTAAGTATTATATATAAAAATAGTTTTCAATGCTGGACATGGCAACTCACGTTTCAGGTATGCATCAAACAGATTTCCAGTGACACCCTCAATGGTGTCATCAACAGGAAGAATGTGGACACGCTTCCCATATTTGACATCAGGGCATTGGTGCACAGAGACCACATCACCAAGCCGCACTCTCAAATTAGATCTAACAACCTTGTTAATCCGAATCTTTGGTTCTTCACATGTCTCGTCAGCAAGGGCAATGCAGATTGTGTCTTTCCTTTTCTTGCCCTAAAATTTGTCACCAAAACAGAGAACAAAAACATTAAATATTTTTTTCCATTTTAAAATTTGTCATAGATAATTAAAGAAAGCTCTATCCATATATACAACGTCCAAAACACACATCTTAGCTGGCATATAAAATACAGAACACTGAACACATTCACCTGAATTCCCCAATAAGAAGCATTATGAAAATTGTTGCAAACTTTCGCACTCTAAAAAAAATAAAAATAAAAAATCTCCCGAATAAGAAACATCTAACTAGAATTTTCACAAACTTTGAAATTAATAAGAAATCTAAAACATCTATCACTTAAAAAAAAATCAATGTTTAGTTGGAGTAAGTGCAGCATAGGGATCATGGGGAGCCTAAGAAAATTGACGGAGACCGCCACACCAAGGACAATGTTACTTGGGAGAAATTAGGAAAGAAATGAAACAATGAAATTGCATGAACATGAGGGTTTTTATTGTGGGGGATGGAGGAGGAATTTTGTTGATGATTGCATGAAATATCTTTAGTTTATGTGACCGACGAACTACTAGCACTAAGGTTTTGATTGATTGATGACATTGATCTCTACTAAATAAAGGACGGTGGTGGAAGATGGTGTCCACATAAAAAGGCAACCCTATGAGTAGGGGTATTTAGCAAAAATTATACTCCCTTCGTATATTGTTGTGTGCATTTACTATTTGGAAAATGATTACAAATGATATATTATAATAATATCAGTGAGGTCAAAAAACCAAAAAAAATTGAACAGATRATGTGTAAATGAGGGAAAAGTTAGGGAAAGTGGGAAAGTAGGAAAGTAGTAGGTCCAACCTTATTAAAGAAATGGTTTTAGTAAAACCATGTCTCAAAATGGAAAAAAGTAATACACACAAATCAATAGAGAATGRCCCAATAAGGAATATAAACATAGCAATAGAGTGYGGAAGAGTATGGAGGGTGTATCATAATGAACTAATTATAATCTCATTAATCTCCTACTTTTGACACAATTGAAATTTAAAGATGAATTCTAATTAGAGTATTTGAAACTAAGACATGYGCAAAAAAAATGAAATACACATTACTAGAAAAGGAAAAATACAATTTTATTTTTTTGTATTTAGAGAACCACAAACAAGGGTGGAGATAATAATTAATCTAGGATAGAAGCTCCAACCACCTGAGCTCTCTCAAAAAAAAWACAAACTATAAATGTGACAAAAAACATACCCTTACTAATGGAACAAAATCAATTACACCATTTTTAAGGGTAAAAATAAGTTTAGTTGTTTTTAAACCGGAAATTCATTGAATGTCATACAATAGTTACAATAAATGTTAAGGGAAACAAAAGAAAAACAAGCAAAATAACATAACTTCAATTTAATTTATACCTAGCAAATCCCGGTGAGTTCAATATCAGATTTTGGCCAAAACGGTCAGACATTTCCAGGCCAATCATTTTTAGATAACACACCGAGTTTCTTTGTTCATGACCCAAAATTAATTGTAATAGATTGATCGATCGGTCATGTATTTTTTTTAAATGATTTTTTCCTTTGATTAAACAAAAAATGATCAAATTATTACCACTTTAGGTAACTAGAAATTTTTCATTGAACTACCTACTCCGCTTCTTTTTTATTGCAACAAGTGGACTTTTGCACTATTTAAATTTTTCTCTTCAACTAATATTTGTGAATTATACATAACGAACAACAAATTCAAGTTTAATATACCAAAAAAATAGTCAAATCGATCATGGCAATAACGGGTCGATAAGTATTATTAAACAGATTTCCACGTCTACGTCAAGTTGGGTATATTTTTGCCAATTATAGTGACACTGATCCAGATTGGGTAACGCAATACAACCCCTATTTGTTTGTTCGCACTATAGTAACATTTTCTAACATCTAGAAAAAAAAAGAGAAAAAAAGTTGCAAGAAAAGTTTAAGTTGATGGTTAAGGACCCAAAATACCTCCTATTTAATTGCAACGTTTGTAATTTGAAACTATTTAAATCTCTCATACAATTAGTTTATGTGCTTTATACATATTTAAAAATCATGTGAGATCTCTTCGAAATCATTTTAATGTGAACTTTACTATGTTCTAATTTTTATAATTATTGGAAAAACGTGCCTAAAGTTATTGGCAAGCGTGAAAATACGAGCGTTGGTTTTATATATATATATATATATATATATATATATATATATATATATATATATATATATATATATATATATACACACGAAGTATATATATTTGCATGAGAATTTTTTTGACATAAGGAATGGAGGAATTTTCGTTAATGATGGCATCAAATGATAATTTTACCACACCCATGGGATTAAGGCTTTGAATGATTGATTATATGTGATCATTAAAGCATTTCTAAAGCACAATCGAACTTGCTAGTGATAAAAAAAAGGTGTCTTTGGTGGTGGCGGTTACTTGTTGCTTAGGATCAACGATTAAGTAGAATGGAGGTGGTGGTATTGAGAAAGCGGGGAACGTAGTTTGTGTATAAGATACTTTGAACATCCATGGACGATGAACTAGCTTGAGCATTAATGGTAAGGTAATTGAGAAAAAGCAATGAGAAAACACGGGGATAATTTTGTTACCCCCTATTTTCATTTTTGTAAGCTATTGTTACTTCAACCAAACATGGTTTAAGACCTAAGAATTCCTTTTCTTGTTTTTCATSGATATTATTTCCCCTACTTCATTACTTTCCCTTTTTTGTATGGGTCTACGAAATTCAAAAACAAATAAATTTAACCACCAACATCAAAATCCTAGGACAAAAATACGCTTTTTCATATTGAATCACTATTAATCTCAGTTTCACAAGCCATCAATTCCAACTCAATTATCAAGTACGAATAAAAATCATAACTGATCAACATTAAAAACAACCAAAAACCACAACATAATCTCAAGTCTCAACAACCTGATGAAAAACCTAACAAATTGAACGGCAAACCCAAACGCAGAAACCTAAGTGAAAATCCCAGAAAATCCCAAATCGCAGAAACAAACCTAGAACAGACAAAACCCTGAATCGAGATTAAAATTACCTTGAGTAGGACGGTATCACCGCGGAAAAGTTGAAGCTTTTCCATGGTATCAGGGTGCATTGAAACAACTGAATTGTCGTCATTAACAGCTTCATCAACAACWAGACGATTCGCAGCTTTCTTACGCTCGAGAATCGCAGTGCTGAAGTCCTTCTTTGGTCCTTTTCTGCAATGGAAATTGGTTAACAAAATTAGAATCGAAATTATCCAATTGAAAACAAGGACATTTGAAACTGATCCAAATTGAAAGGAATGGTGAGATCTGAAACTTACGGATCAGATGATTCTGGGTGATCAGCCATTGTTATGTGCTCTGATAACAAAGAAGTGAAAAGACAGAAAGTTGAGCGAAAATGGGAAAATGAGGGGAGTATTGATGAGAAGATATATTTATAATGGGGTTGCTTCTTTTCTTGGAGAGAAGGAAATCTTCTACTTAAAAATTTGAGTTAGAGCAGGTTTAACCCAAGTTTTAAGATTTAGCCTGTTTATGTTAGCTTATTTTTAACTAGTTTTTATCTGCACGCAATGCGTGCTTAGGCTTATGAAATTGTATTTCGTCATTAGAAATCGTCATTAGAAATAATTATAAAGTGTGTATCAAAATAAAATGTTCATAACTAATTAGCAATACAATTTTATTGAATTGTAATTGTTTTTTTTATAAAAAAATATGACTTGAAATTTAAAATAAAGTCATTAATGATTCAATTCATTGTTTAAAACTTTTCACTAATTAAGTTACATAATAATTGTAATTATCATTTTTAATAACATAATAAGCAAAAGGGTAATTTATACACAATAATTCATATGTTTTTAAAATTCGTTAAGGGTATATAAGACTTTTAGGAGGGGGGACGCCATCTTCCTTCCTCCTTCCCTTATATAATAGAGATTTAGTTCAACTCTATTCAATTTAGTTCAGTTAATGTAAACAGGCCGGTGTGTTTGATTCCTCTGAAATTTTTTGTCATTTGAATTTTTCTTGTATGATCTTATTTTATCTGAATTTTTCTTATCTGAACTGAATTATTCTTATCTTATTTGAACTGATCTGAAATTTTCTTATATTATCTTATTTTTTTCTTATCTGATCTGAAACATTTTTAATTTTAATATTTCTTATTTTRTCTGATTTTTTCTTATCTGATTTGTTCTGAATAATCTGATCTGATTTTTCTTAAAATAAGTAAAGGAGCGCTTATTTAAGTTGAATCAGACACACCTTTAGGCTCACATCATCAAATTAATTGYTTAACACTTCTCCCATCTACTACTAAGTATATAAAAACTCMTACCCCATATGACACGTGTAAAATTTTCCTTAACCACTATACAAGTAGGCTTGTCAGTGGGGCGGGTAAAGTAGGAGATCTGCTCCATCCCCGTCCCAACGGGATGAGGATGGATCTTGGTTTGATGGGTGGCGGGGCGGGAGATGGGGATGAAATTGGTACCCGCCATGAGGATGGGGATGGGGATGGATTTTAATGTATATCCGCCCCATCCTCGTCCCGTCCTGCTTTTATAATTCCCATTATTATTATTATTATTATTATTATTATTATTATTATTATTATTATTATTATTATTATTATTATTAATTAAAACGTGGCAAGCGTTACAACCAATAAAAGATCAAGAGATCTATAATAAGTTGGAGGGGAGCCGAGATACAATCTGGCCCCCACTCTCTAGCTATAGCGAAACCCATCCTGGTGAAAATGTGAGCAATTGCACGTCCCCCAATGTCTTGAGCCTGAAAAAAGTCTGGACCCGCTTCGGAAGCACAAAACCCCTTATCCAATTCTCCAAGGAAGAGAAGGAAAAGCTAAGGAAGGAAACCGTAGCCAATAGCCCTACATTGCCCCAAATACTTCTCCCGTTCGTTGTGCTACGCCTGCACCACCCGTCCAGGAAGAAAATCAAAACACCCAAATTGCGTCAGAGGAGATGACCCCGTCAGGTCAACACACACATCAAGCCGCCATCCAATATAGAGTAAGACATCCGCAGGTCGAATAGCCCCGCCGCCGCCGCTAGTCACCCCATTTACCTCTTTGCGAGCGAAAATCCAGAGTAGAAACAACGTCAAGAAGTGAAGTGTTATTATTATTATTATTATTATTATTATTATTATTATTATTATATTATTATTATTATTATTAATATTATTATTATTATTATTATATTATTATATTATTATTAATATAATTATTTTTTCTTTTCAGTTTGACAGTTGTGTGTATTTGGATTTCAAAACAAAAGCCGTATGTTTGTGTTTATTTTATATGATCATCGTATGTGGTTAACAAGATAATTTGATAGCTTGTTGTCTTTTTTTAAAGACTATACGGGTGGGGATTTCGCGGGGATTTTTGCAGGGATGAATACCCGCGGGGATGGTGGGACGGATATGRTATGGTCATATCCGTCGGGTCTGGGATGGGGATGGRAAAGGCAAAATCCGTCCAGCCCCATCGACAAGCCTACATACAAGCATTACACCTACCTTAGCACACTCTTAATTAGTACACGTCATTCATCATCTAATACATCTCATCCCAACTTCTTCCAATACATTACACTAGTATTTTGAGCACGCAATGCRTGCGTGGATTTTTAGAGTTAAGTCATAATTCATCCACTAACATATTCTTCAAAATTTAAGCAGCTAACCTCTAGCTTTATTGCTCTTAGCTGCTTTTACTTGTGTGTATCCAAAAAAACCCACCGCATATAGTAGGTGGACCCATCATATTAATAGAAAAGGAAATCATTAGATACAAAACATTTTTTCTATCTCTATTATTAATAGCTCAATATCTTTTGAGTAATTGTAGAAGGTCGTGTATAGTACATTCTTTAGCCATCTCTTTTTTTTTTGGTATTATCGGTACGATTGTGTAATATATCTAAGGAAAAAAAAAGAAAAGGAAAAAAAGAAGTAGAAGAAGAATAAACTGTATACAGAGTGCCAAACGGGAATGGTCAATACTACGGAGTATAATCAAGAAAGCTCTATACGAAGTAATACACAAAGCAAATAGGATTGTTTTTTTTCCTTTTAATATGATTGCTATTAAAATTAATTATATTGAAATTGTTATATAATATTAATATATATGATTATGTGAATGTCCATCTTATCCTTTAGTGATGTTCCAGAATATTCTAGAATGTATTAGGGTTAATTGTTCTTCAAGAAACCTTATCTCCCTCATGTATATATATTTATGTGTTCCTTCTCTCCATATTTTCTTTTTCAGCTTTATTTCATAACACGTTATCAGCACGAGATCGTAACCAACTGAGCGTACGACATTAACAACAAGGTCAGTTTTAATTTCTCTCTTATT
>SNQN01001044.1:0-28779 GCA_008642245.1 Bassia scoparia
CGAAATATTTTCAAAAATCTTATTTTTCACAGATATTTCTAGAAGATTAATAATCCCACGCAAATAGTAATCTGAGAATTCAACTTGCAACGCCGGGAAAAGATTCCCCCCATTGCAAGTTAGGGGCTAATTGTTATACCTGAAATCATTGTATACGTAAAACTAACCTTCGAATAACCCTCGTGTTCACAGGTTCACAGGTTCATAGGTCTACTTGTTGTCAGGTTCACAGGTTCGCTCAGATACAGGATGACTTCCAGCCTAGAGGAGAGGCAACCCGGCCCAGTACGCAAAGGTAAAGCCCAAGAAGACTAAGTCAGCAAGGGCATATAATCTCGAGATATAACTTCCATCCGGTAAAATAGGGAACGTGGATAAAGCTCACAGTCAGCAACTGCTCCCTAAAGAATCGGACAAAGCAAGCGGTTATGAAGTCCTAGGAACGTGGTGAAGAAGACTCTAGAATATGAAAGACTTAGGATATTTAAACAAGATAGATATCTCGGTGAAAAGGCAGAAAAAAGCTATCACTAAAACTGTAACTTGAGCGAATCTAAGAGAGAGAGAGAAGACGGTTGTATCAACAAGCATAGCGCTGAGACTGGCGTGATCTTGAACCTGTAATCGGATATTAACATAGTGGATTGGTGGACTCACAGCCACCCGCGGTTTTTTACCCTTTTTCATGTGGTTTTTCCGCGTGACCATGTTCGGTGTCGTTCCTTCCTGTTGTTTTTTGTTTGTCTTTTATTATGTTCTTAGTTGCTTAGTAATTACTACGACGTAGCTTGAACCTGGTTGCAGTCGTACCAGCTTAGATTAAGTAATTTACTGATTTTTGCATAAACACTAGTATATATATTTGTGGCCCTATGGGAACCATTTGGGTTTGCCATGTCGAAGTAAATCTGCTTTAACAAAAATGCCATCAAAGCAAGCTAATTCTAGATTTTACTATATCAGGGTTGTTCTAGCACCTCTTAACCCCATGCAAATTTATACTACTCTCAGCGTCTACAAAGGGAGGTTTGCGTATATCTGAAGCAACCGAAGTTTTTAAAAGATTAATTAATGCTGCCAGCTTTATCTCTGTTCTTTTTAGTTAAGAAAATCAAGATTTTTATTCTAAGCTTCAAACCACCAACTGTACAGGTACCCAAACACACCAGGGATATGGACTATTGTTGATGCTGTGCATAAAAGAGGTGGAGTATTTTTTTCTGTCAGGTAGATCTGGCATGTTGGACGGGTTTCAAATGAGGGTAAAAAACTTTTACCCTTGTAGATTGATCATCCATTCTGTTATCTCGAAAAGCATCATGTTAAATTTGAGGAAGTTGTTCGGTATTTAGTTGTGAAGTCCGTGGTTTAAGTGAAAGATTGTTTTTAAAAAGTATGTAAAATTATTTCTCGTCATGAGGTCATATTTGATTTGTCGAAAATTCCTAGTCAATCCAGTGGATTGACAAAAGTTGTCAATCCAATGGCATTTTGGTAAATAAAATCAAAAAAAGAAAAAGATAAATGGCAAAATTGTAAATAAAATATTCCATTTATTTACCAAAATGCCACTGGATTGACAATTTTTATCAATCCACTGGATTGACTAGGCAGCCTTGCCAGACACAACTAGTAAAATTGAAGACAAACCACCCCTAAGACGTTAGATTGCTAGTTACATACTAAAATCCACCTTCAACTCTCTTGATCAAATATTATTTATGCATCTTTAACCTACTTAACACCTTCCTCTTTCATTTACATTTTCCCTTAGCAGTTGATATCTCTTTCGTATTTGATTGACCACTTTCTCTACTCGATCTTTTCTTTGTTAAGATTATTATTATTTTAACATAAGATTGTTGATTTTTTTTTTTGTGCTATATGAAATCGAAAGCTCCTACTAAGTCATCTTTTGTGGTCGTATCCTAATTTAACCCTGCGATTGGTGGTAATGTCGTTGGTTTTGAGATATAGAGTTTTCCCATGGCCCTGTTCTCATCAGCTTATTTTAATAATTTTACCTAAAAAGAAGTTTAATCCTTGTTTATGTTTCAGTAAAAATAACTTCAATTCAGTAAAAACAAGCTTAGTTCAGTACTAATATGTTCATTTTAATAGAAAAGTTCTGTTTAAACTCAGTGAAATTTTGCTTTTAGTTCTTGAAATTTATTCCTAAGTTTCTTGTTAATTAACTGATATTTTTTGAAGCACTTGTGAACTTGCGATAGTAAATTGTAATTTTTGGAGTAGTGTTTTGTTGATTACTGTAGACACCCAAATGTGTCTCTCCAAACGAGTAACCGATGATGAAACATACCACGTTTCGTGATCGATTTGATTCTGAAAGGCGCAGCTGAACTCGTAAAAAGCTCGAAATATGTGAAGTCATGCTCGAAATCATGAGGCAAAGGTCAAATAAGAGGCAAAAAGTATTTTCTTTTATTTCTTTTATTTATTTTCTATTTTTAGAATTTTCTATTTAGTTTTAGGATTTTTTAAAATAATTTATATTGTTGATCTTCATAATTTCCACTTTTCATTGCATTCTTCTCATTTTTTAGTTCACCAGTAATTTTAAAATATTAACAAAAATCAAAAAATACATAAAAATCAGAAAATACTTCAAAAATATCAAAGAAATAATTGGAGTGTTCTAGAATCCTCTAGAACCGTATTTCTTGCAAAAGAAGTGTCTAGGTTCATGCAAAATCACAAAGAAATCTGAGAATCTTCGTATAATACTGAGAATCCGTGAGCGTATATACACTCCATTGAGCGTATATACGCTCCTTGAATCGTACATACTCAAGATTGGGAAGAGAATCAAAGTGATTAAGCGTATATACGCTCCACGAGCGTATATACGCTCAAGACGAGCGTATATATGCTCCACGAGCGTATATACGCTCAAGAAGAGCGTATATACGCTCGTTTGAGCATATATACACTCCGAGAGCGTATATACGCTCGTTTTGAGCGTATATACGCTCGTTTTTTTGGTTTTCGTGCCTATAAATACCCTCTTTGCCTCACTCTTCGAAGGGACTTCACACGTTACGAAGCTTATACACTTGCGTATTCTCTTACTCTCTCATTCATACTCTTTTTCCACTATCAATACATACAAAATACGAGTTCTTGCGTTCTTTCAAATCGTATTGACGAACGAAATCAAGGTATATCTCTGAGGTTACTCACACAAAACCTTCATTTCGCATTCTTTTAACTTGATTAATAATTGTTACGAGTTCTAATTCAATTAATAAAATGTAGAAACCCACTTTTAAATTGTTTTCATGTAAATACGTAGGATTAATCTTCTCATTTTCGTTTTTATCAATGTCATTTTCATTTTCGTCATTCCTTATTATTATCTTCAATACTAACATGTTTATTTGTGTTGTCTAGCGGATCGATCAAAGGCACTTTTTCGTCAATACTAACATGTTTGTTTGACTTGTTTAGCGGATCGATCGAAGGCGTTTTCATTATATTCATTATATTCTAACGATTTGTTTGTTTGCAGCGACAAGGTAAGGATGATGTATATTTATATATATTGTATATACATTTTGTGCCACGCTTTGTATATTTTGTCTAAATAAGACCGGAAATTACACAAATCGCATTAAAGTCAGATAATTATGGACAACCGGTCTTCTAGGCTCCTTGTTAATATTGACTAACAACAAAGTGATCGCCTTATCCATTGTAGAAGTCATTGTTTGCATAATAGTAACCCACTTAGTAACCTTAGGGTTAGTGCGCTAATAAGGCTTGAAATTGCTAAGTTGTGTGCATCCAATAATCGCGTTTGAATGGAATTACAATGAGACCGAGTAGAGGCCGCTACATGCGGGCGGATTGGGTCAAAGATTCAATCCGTACCATGTCCCCGAACCCACGAACTGGTTACTGGATCGGACCGTGGGGCCATTGTTTTGGCACCAACGTTTCGGGCGTCCGTGATTAACCTTTATAGGCACGGTGGCGATCCCCTTACTCGACAACACTCCCCCAACGCACTCACGTGCAGGTTCTGTGGCTCAAGCCCACAACACAACCACTACACACATCGATGTAGGCCCAAGCCCCCTGCGGGGTTGGCCCACGGCCAACAATTACAATTATGATTGACATTGTAACTTTGAGTTAAACTGTGATTTGAACTGTAAACTTGTATTCCAGCTAAGTTCTGAGCTTCACTTAAATCTTGGACCATTTCTATAAAATGAGTTGTGAAGTTGTAAATTGATTATGCTAAAATTTTGAATTTCGCACTGTAATTTCTGGAATTGTGAATTGATAAGTTGTGAGCAGATAGGTTATTTGCATTCTCATGTATTATGGACTACCTGTAAGCTAAATTTATAAGCTTGAATTGTGAACTTAGTTTGAGATTAATTGTGAATTAATTGAATTTGTGACTTGCATTTTTGAAAGAGAATTGTGAGTTTTAAGTTGCTTGAATCTTTGCCTTAGAGCTTTTCTGAATTGAACTTAAACTGCAAGTTGTGAGTTGTCAATGATGATTTTTTATAATTGTTGAATTTTTGGAATTGATTAATTGTTGATAATGGTTATTAGCAGTGAATTGTTGAGTTGGAAGCGCTGTGTTGGCAGTGCTGCTTACTGTTCTGCACGTTTCCCAAGGCTCGTTGGGTGCTCTGCCTATGTGTACGTGCTACATACTGCCCCTCTATTGTTGCTACTTGCTACTGCCCCTCTACTGCTGCTGCCTACAATTACAGCTGCATAGCCTCCCTACACAGCGTACCCGCATCCCAAGGCAGACTCTTATTTTGGTCGACCAATAGTTTTTTTTTATTATTTTCGTTGTTATTTAATTGTTAGTGTTGGATCAAATATACCTTGTATATACTTTCATCATTATTATATTCTATTGTGTTACTATATACTAATTGAACTTTTGTTCTCATTCGTTATTATTACTTAGTTATAGTAAATTATTTGTAATAATATTATAGTTTTAAATATATAACAATAGTAATAATAATAGTAAGGTAATAACTATAATGTTATAGTAGTTATTATTGTTATTGTTACAATTGTTATATGTATAAACCTATAATATTATTACAATTATTAATTTTTAATAAAAAATTGTAGTATATGATGTAGTTTTTTTGATGCCCGCATCATATAGTTAGAAGTATATGAAAGGGGTTTACCACAAAATCCCATCATATGCTCATATTTATATGACGGGATTTTCTTAAAAACCACGTATTTCATATATTAGTAGTTATATGATGGCGTTTTAATCTATAACTGCCTCATATAATTTCAACTATATGATGGGGTAATAACCCCATCATATAGTCATTTTTACTTTATGTCGCAGTCCCATATCATGGGGTTCATTTCGCGACATTTGCCCTTATGAAAAACCATGCAACACGGAAATCTCTTTAACAAGCTTAGTATTAGTACTAGTGTTACACGGCGCGCGCACGCGCGCCGTGTTCCACTTTATTATACTTAATTTTTTGACGAGATCTTATTATACTTAATAAATTAATATTATTGATGTAAGCGTAAGAAAAATTAGTTATGAGCTTAATAATTATCAATAAAAGTTAAAAACTAAATAATTAGAGTAACTATAAAGACAATTTCAATTTTCAACATTGAAATATCTAATATAGATAAAATATAATGATACAAGTACTTCATATTAGATATCCTTTTGATGGTAACACCGAAAACATGGGCATATTTAGAATAATTTAGTCTAAAATCATTTTTGATACTGTATATGTTTATGTTAATGATTTGTTACATGATCCATTGAGTTATATATTTAGGATAATGATGTAAAGTGACAATAGCTTCGTATAAACTACAAAGAGCGGGAAATCTTTGTCAATCTCAGTAACTTAACCATAAAGACCAAAATTAATTAATTATAGACATTGTGTCAAAACTTAGTGCTACTACAATGAAGGAATCAAATACGAAGTATTAGAAGAATCAGAATCATTCTCTGAAAGTGTTTCCATCATTATTCCTACATCTAAAAAGGCGTATAACTGTATCACAAAAGAATAATAGTTAGAACAATAATCTCCTACGGAGTACCTAAAAATATTACAAATTAATTCTATACATCTAATGGAATAAACCGGAATAAACGAAAGACCAGTTATGGAGCATAAAAATGTATCATTCTCCAAAAGCCTTCACCACCTGCAAAGAAGATTTAATTCATTAGTGCGGCTCAAGTGTAAGTTCATGATTACGGCATCAACTTCTGTTGATCAGTAGCTAGAGCTCTTTGTGATTATATTAGTAAACAAAAGTTTATATTCATAGTTTTCATACTACTCTCTCTGTTTTTATTTAGATGTTCCAGTTTTTTTTTTTGAGCCGTTTTCAAATAGATATTCTAAACCAACCTAAATATAACTTTTTTACTTTTTACTTTTTTTATTTACTCTAACATTAATGAATTACTCATTTCTAAAATCAATATTTATTATTTTACCCAATCTATTCACCCAAAATTACTATTTCCCATAAAATTTCATTCACACATTTTACTCTTTTACCTAACTTATTCAACTTTTTACCCAACTTACTCAACGATTTTATTCAACTCAACTAACTCTTAAAAATCGTGCCAAAATGGTATAGAACATCTAAATAAAAACGGAGGGAGTATTATGCAATGAGAAATTTTGGTCAAAGAAAATTAGCAACTACCCAGGCTTCACACTAATTTTGTGATTCATGATACATATAACCAAGGTACAAGAACGTTAAGTATGCATGTTGTCTCACTTATCCTAGGCTGCTACACAACCAGTATAGTTACAAATCAAAATCTCAGGGATATGTAAATAGACCACAAGCATAAATACATAATAATCAACGATATGGAACGTATTCCATTATCCCTTCCAGTCTATCTTCCTAGTGATTTGTGTACCATGTTTTCATTAACTTCCCGACATATCATGAAATTATGACACAACTAAAATATAAACCATAGCTTGTAAGTTGGTTTTGTCGTTGTGGTCAATAAAATCTAACACAAGCATTCAAGTGATGCTACAAGTCTCAAAACATGCTCAATGGGTTCTAGGTTTAGAACTTAAAATATCAAAGCACTAACATCAACTAAAAGGAAATTGTTTGTAAAAGTCAGAAGCCATCTGGAAAAGCAAAGCTAATAATCAAAGTCAATTCGGATACAGAAAAGTTTCAGTATATTCATGTCTGGCAAATTGGAAAGCTTGGAAGGCCATTCTGAAAAATAATAAAGCTTCTCGATCAAAACACACATTGCATTCATACAAAAACCATCGCTACATATAGGTCTCGCAGTTGGCTGGAAAATCTGAAGTGGTCTAAATGTGAGCAGCCTTGATCAAAACCCACTAATTTAAGACTTGATTACAAGAAAAACAATAAATTTCTACTTTTTTATAAACTGACAATACTTGTCCTTAGAGGAACAAATTTGAGGGTGAGTGCAGAATTAGTATCCCTGCTATTCTTCAAAAACGAGACTGACTTACATTGGTATAAGTGGGAGGACTTTAAACAAAGGTGGAGAAAAAGGCTAGTTAGTATCAAGCTTGCCTTCAAGAATTTTATGGATTCTTCACTAAAAATAATTAAGATTAGGGTCATTGCTATCATATTCAGAGGCAATTTGGGTTAAAGGTTAGTACAGCTTTCACCAGGTTTACCAAGTAATCCTTAGAACATGTTCTTATGAAAAGGAATATAAGACATTCATTTGCTTATATCCTATTACAAGGAAGATACAAAGCAAGTCAAGAGGCCAATTCATTGTGCCTAAATTTCCAATATGTTACATCCACAACAGACTAACTTTAGTTCCATGTAATTCATTCCTAGAGAACTCTATGCAACCACACCAATATTTGATAATATGATTAAGAAGCAAACCCACCTATTTGGTGGTTGATTGCTCCAACTTGAGATCAACCTCTCTGATCGATCGAACAAGGTGAAGTATGCGGTAGTCCTTCTTCTCATTCTCAGCAGTAAGCTTGACAACCTACATTAAACCACCAGCATGATTACTACAATACATGTAATATCAAATTCCTTTCAAACAAATAGCCACAAAAGAATATACTTGCTGCTAAAGAACAAAGACCTTTGCTTTCTCAGCAACCAACTCTGCAGTCACTTCTTCCAATTTCGATTCCAACTCTTTCACCTTCTCTGAACATTCTGCATTGCCTGCCTCCGAACTCCTAAATCATTTCCACTCTTAGTTAGAAAATCAATGTAATTTCAAGCAAAACACTTTTTATAGCAAGTTTAAGCTTTTGAATACTACCCTTCTTACTAGAAATCACAGTCTCAAGTTTTGCCAAGCGATCCTTCAATAGCAAACAAACAGTTACCAACTTTTTCAAGCTTTTCGACAGCTTTCACCCCACGTTCAAGGGCCTCAGGATCGAATCCAGCAGAAGTACTCCTGGGGTTATCATTTCTCGGCTTTGGCAATGGCTTCTCCGCCTCTTGCGATGGTGCATTGGCGGCAGCTTGAGGCGGTGCATTAGCAACATTCGGCGGCGTAGCAGGTGGCACCAAAAAAGGTGGGAATTTAAAGGGGGAATGCGCATAAGCTTGCTCAACACCCATTGTTGCAGCTGCAATGGCTGACATTACTCCTGCTGCACATACTTTTGCAGCCACCATTATTGTAAAAAATCTACAAGAAGGTAAGAATTTTAATAATGAGTGGACCAGGGATTCAGGGAAAACTAAGAGCAATTACTTCCACACATCACCCAGAAATCACAAAACTATGCAACCTTAAACCCTTTAACTCAACAATCGAACAAGAATGGCAAAAATCAACCAGAAATTTCAATACCCAGAACATAGAATCGAGTAATAAAAAAACAGATCTAATAACAAATGTAAAGAACATAAAATTGAGTAATAAAAAATTAGGGCTCAATTGCAAAACTTACCTTGAAATGGGGAATGAGTGAGACGATGATGATATTCTCTGAAAAACAGGGTATTTTTTAACAATGATTTAAGGAAATTAAGGTGTTTTTTTCTAGTGTTTTGTTGTAGAGAATTCTGGCTAGATCTACTAAAAATAAAATTCAACCCAACCCCAATTCGAACCAAAACCCAAAACTCCAAAAAAAATAAAAAAAAAATAAACCACCAAGAAACTAATCCAACACCAAGATACCCAACTCCACCACCCTCACCATCCAACACTACAACCACCACTCCTACTCCAAAACCACCACGACCCTCACCATCGATCCAAAAACCTTGTCCCAAAATCGCAAATCCAAAACCACCAACACCACCACCCCAAACCCTAAAATCCACCTTCAACAAAACCACGAAAACCAACTCCAACAACCTAGTATTCAAACAAAAACACCCAAAAGCAAATTCAAATTTGAACCACAACTCAGATCTGGGAGAAACTAAACCCTAAACCCAGAAATCCCTCAACAAACCCTCGATCCTAAAACACCCAAAATAGACATCGAAAATCTCAAATCAAAACCCGAAAATCAGTGTTACGAAAACCCCAAAATCAAAATAAAGAAAACCCAAAATTAGGAATTTCGGAATTCATTGATAAAACCCTAGATCTACAAAAAATCAAACCCTAATTCAACAATAAAATTCGAAATTTGAACCCTAATTACAATGAAATCCGAAATATGAACCGTAATTCAAGAACTCTTACTTGCAAAATCCATGGCACCAAAGCTCCTCCTTAAGCCCCCAAACAACGAACATTAACTTCCAATCCCCTTTTCAATCGGCCATGGGTAGCAGACACCCGACTTGTTGCGGACCACAACACGACCCGATGACACCGTAAAGGACAGCGGCGGTGAGACGGCGACGGAAAACGGGGGAGAATTAGAGTGAGAACCATCGCAGGGGAAAAAAACAGAGCCATACAACGAATCTGAGCGAAGGAGGAGGTGGGAGGTAGTGAGGGAAGATGTTGATGAATCTGAGCAAGAGGGAAAAATATGAAAACCAAAAGAAAAAAAGATGAGAGAAGGGCGAAGGAAAGAGAAAATAGCAAGAAAGAATGTGTGGAGACTGGAGAGGAAGAAGGATGAGAGTCAGTGTCGTTGAAGGGGAATGGCAAGGAGAAAATGGTCGACGTGGCATATGGCAAGGTCAAAATGGTCCGTTCACTGTTCATTGTGAACAGTAATTTTATCTTCGTTTTTTATGTTGTAGGGATATATAGTGTGAATAGATTTATTAAAAAAAACACAATACTTTATATGGGAAAAAACAACACTATTCCAAAAGAAGATGGTTGGCACTCACATACACACCATTAAGCTTGATTGGCTCAAGATATTGGCTGAAAAACTACCCTAGACTGAAACGCTATAGAGACTTCGAAGGAAGATTTATTACATGTGATGGGGAATTCTCTATGAGAAAGAAAACAAAGAACATCAGGACTTTAAGATATGAAAATTAAAGGAATTAGGACTTTTCTAACTAATTACAAGAAAAACATTCGACCATTTTGCAACATTATATGAGCTACCTAAGAAGAGAGTCAATGATAGATGACATGAATATAATTGCACTTTACACCAGAGTACAAAAGTATCTACCATCATCTTGAGACAATAACTAGATCAAAGAACTAGAGGAGAGACTTCAGTTAACCAGTTCAGTTATGATTCGAACCAAACAATTCAGTTGATTTCAGTTCAGTTGATTTCAGTTTTTTTTTCCTTAGCTTGAATTGTTTCAGTTATAACTTTACGGGTTACAGTTTCAAACCAACACATATGATTTGCCTTTTCAGTTCAGTTCGGTTCAGTTGCAGTTGAATTCGATTCAACCCATGCGGGTTCAGTTCAATCAATTCATTATGTTATTATCAATTTTCAGTTAAACAGTTTTTTTTCGGTTTAAATTCGGTTGCATTCAGTTTTGTATTTTAAGCATAATATTTTGGGGTGAGTAATTGGTTATTAAAAAAACCATATAGTTTCGGTTCAAACGGGTAATTGTGTAACTATCAATTTATTTTTAACAAATACTTCCGTTGAATTTAGTTTCGCACTTTAACCGTTACAGTTTTAGTGAATAAGTTGTATACTATTTTCTAAATTATTATAACACTTTTTGTTAGGTGTGTCAGTTTTTTTTATTGTATATTCGTATCAGATCAATATATGAAAGGATGATGATCAAATTTGAATAATTATAGTTCAATATAAGTATAATTACACATACAAGATGATATGATCAACGTCAATACAAATCGTATACGTATTAGATCAAATTTGTATATTCGTATTTGATCAAACTATTAATACATAAAACCTATATACTCCGTATAAAGTATATATTACGAAGTAGATCAATATATCAAATGATGATGCTAAAAGTTGAATAACAATGGTCCGGCACAAGTATAACTATACAAGTTGATATGATCAACATCGGTACAAATTATTGCCATTAGCCTAATCTAGACTAATGAAACTAAATAACATTGTACACGAATCGATTCTAATTTATAAGAAACTAAGTAAGATTGTTATACGGAGTATATTGTATTAAATCAAACCATTAATAGTTTAAAACAATATACGTATGGAACTATGATTATAATGAAAATCGTTAGACATGGTTTTAGCCACAAACTGACAATGTAACCTACACCTTGAGACATGGTTTATATGATCTTAAGACAAAGTTGTGAAAAACAATATGCACTTATTGTAATTGTACAATAATTGTAAATTCTTAACCACTCTTCAAATCTAATCCTTATAGGAAATTCCACCATATCAGGAACCCATTACTTCTGATTTGTATTTCATGGCCCTATGTCCTTTGCCATTTTACGTATTTTGTGTTAAAGCTTCACACTAACATTTTATGACAAATTAAGAATCCCACATCGACTAGAAGTAAAGGAGAAAGGGTCAGTTATATTATAAAATAACCCTTTACCTTTGATTTCTATTTCATGACCCTATGTTTTTTGCCATTTTACTTGTATTGGATTTGAATCATGGGTGATTGAGTGTAAAGTCTTCTTTTTTAATACTTTTAAAACATATATGTACTGTGAAAGTTAATCTATAATGTATTAGACTTAGGAATAATAGCTGGTAGAAATGTTGGATAATTTCATGTTATTTGCTTTGTATGTTTTTCCTTATTTACAAAAAACAACTACTGTAGTAGATGTTTCTTTGCTTTATTTCGGTAGAGTTAAAGTATGACACTCACAAATATTGCCTCAAAGATATCCAACACACTAATAGAAGAAGAAACATGTATCAATAGAAGAAGAGTAAAGTTCCCACATCGAAAAATGAAAAAAAGCATTAGTTTACAAGGCTTATAAAAAGGGGTAAGTTTGTAGAGCCTTTTATTGTTTTGTTGGTTTTGGAATTAGCCTACATTATTATCTATATTGGGATAGTTGTCCCATTATTATTTTTTATTATTTATAAAATATAAATATAAAATGACAATTTATTTGTGGTTCTGATTTGAGCTCATTTAATAGTGAGTCAAAATAAGCTTTTTAGCCGAGCTCGGTCTTAATTTAAGATTAGTCATTTTAATTTAATATACCTACAATATATTATGAAGTATATGAAATACGAAGTATATGTTAGGTTTAATGACACAAATTAGTAATTATTTTGTTAAAATTAAGATCATTAATATTATCACACTAGTGGAAAAAACGACATCTGCCTCGAGCCAAAATGGAGCTGCTGCCTCGGGCCTAGCCCGCATTACAAGCAGACGTCGCTGCAAGTCACTTAACAAATGCCTCGGGCATGCTCGAGGCATTTAAATTGACAAATGCTTCGGGTTTTAGAAAACCCCGAGGAATTTGTGAGGTTAAATGCTTCGGGTTTCTGAAAACAACGAGGCATTTGTGAGGTTAAATGCTTCGGGTTTTAGAAAACCCCGAGGCATTTGAGAGCCAAAAAATCGAAAAAAAATAAATTTTAAATTTTAAGCATATAATCAAATTATAGAAATTCTTACTTTAGTATTATTAATATTAAAATTGCATTACTATACAAATATTTTTACAATACAAATTAATGGATGCAAATACTATACATTATCTACACATTAATATTGAACTAAATCCTAATGAAGGAAATGGTGCTGAGCTTGGACTCCTCGGAAAGCCCCTCAGAATTAGCCAAAAAGACAGCAATATTCTTAGCGTGAGCAGACTTAGCAGCGGAAGCAACAGCCTCAGATCACCTAGACCACGGTATGCAGCGAAAGAACCCGGCTGATTACCCAGCCCGATCAATCCAATCCTCTTAGATCCTAACCCCGGAAGCCTGCGTTAAACTGACTATGGAATATAGTAAACTTTGAATGAAATTGATGCTCTTTAAACTTCATAGCAGATCAATCACTATATTACATGCACAGTATCTTATTTTACATTTCTCAGAAAGAAAAAGAAGGAAAAAACAAAACACTATATTAATCAAAAAGTCTTCAAAACATAATTTTAGAGGGTGAATCATGCTTCACATAAAGGTGATATTAGAGGATGGCATATATGCATCATGCATTCAATCAATTTAAATTGAACAGCGAAGTAAACAGGTCAAAAAATCAATTTTGAAAGAATCACAAAAATGAAAAAACAAAGTCAAACGAATGATTCATTCCAATAAGCTGCAACTTCAAATTTTGGCAATACAAGGGTAGCATTCACCAAGCTTGCAATGTCAACACCATCACAGAACTGCAGCCAGAACACAAACAAGGACATTTATCTCAACAAATAATTAACACCTTTTGGTTGCTTGTGAACATATATTAAACATTGATGTGAAAGAAATCCTTACATCTCTTCTCATCTGATTGAGGCCACCGTAGCAATCCACACGAATATACCCATTAGTCTTTACAGGTAGAGCTACAATATTTCAACTAAGGCTCCATATATCCACTCGCACACTACAAACCATACATAAAGGGAAGATAAGCAAACACAATCACCTAAACCATTGATATCAATGTGTATTAGCCTGAGCTGCTAAGCAACCAATAAGAAATCAATTTTTTTACACAAACAACCTTGGTTGTCATAGTCTTGACTCCCTTTTTTCCACTAAGATCAATCCACTTCGCTTTCATTGAAACCACACTCTCCATTTTCACTGAACCATCTCACAATTAAGTGATTCTTACTGACACATTTAATTTAGCATTATCCTCTAAGATGCTCCCACCTCATGATAGATTTGGAGCCAAAAGGGGGCTTAATTTCTTGTTGCTAATAATTAGGATCATATAAAGCTGAAACTAGAAGAATACACATACATCTTGAACAAACTTCTACGTTACCATATTTCATATAGCAAAAACGAACAAAATTAAACCAGGCTTAAAATTAATCTCGAAAAAAAAAATCTAGAAAACTTGATTTCTTTGAGCTAAAAAAAATAATCAGTTAGTCAATAAAAAAAATTAACCAGACTAAATATAACCACAAAACACATATAACCAAAAACAGATCTGAAGAAGAATACCTAAAAATTGAAAGTTAGAAAAAAAGAAAAGAAAAACGAAAAAACAAATTTTGAATATCATTTTTTAAAATAGAAATAACCAGGAAAAATCAGAAAAACATTAAAAAAACAGAAAAAATCAGAAAACTTGATTCCAAATCAGAAGAAAAAGAAAACAAAAATAATAACCTTCAAAAATAAAATAGTAAACGAATTTTTTAAAAACAAAATCTAGAAATCGAACCAAAAACATAGATCCAACCGAAAATAGAACTTGAAAATAAAAAAAACAAACTCATAAAAAACCTAGATCTAATAAAAAAGTCGAACGAAAAAAACCCACAAAAAAAATGACTGGCAACTCTCATGAAT
The DNA here is from genome assembly GCA_008642245.1 of Bassia scoparia. Classification (NCBI taxonomy): domain Eukaryota; kingdom Viridiplantae; phylum Streptophyta; class Magnoliopsida; order Caryophyllales; family Amaranthaceae; genus Bassia; species Bassia scoparia. The sequence continues at coordinate 14,925 of SNQN01001044.1, forward strand.
TCGAAAATTAGACACAAAAATGAAAACTAGACACAAAGACATACCTTTTTGTGGTTGTGGCCGTTCGTGAGCATCCGCGGCGGAGGAGACCGGCGACGGAGAGTGGGCGACGGAGGGAGGAGAACGGCGAGAAGTGAACGGAGGAGAACGACAAGTGATGAGTCGTGAAGTCGTGAATTCACCTGCTCTTGGTGAATCTCGTCGGAGACGACGCCAGCACCGCAGAGGCCCGCCGTCACTTCTAGGGTTAGAGGAATTGGGTATTTGGGTGAAGAGGGAGGAAAAGGGTGTTTTTAGATTTGGGGGATTGGGAATTACGGGTAATGTGTAGTGGTGTTGTTTGGTTTTTTATTTTCATTTTTTTAATGTTTTTTACATTATTTGTTGTGCATGTATATAATGGTAACTCGCTAACTGCTACGCATATTGAATGTCAAGAGTCATTTTTTTATTTAAATGCCACGGGCTTTTACATACCCGAAGCATTTAATGTCAAATGCCTCGTGTTTTTGAATACCCGAATTATTTGCAGAGTATTATATGTCGATTTTTCCACTAGTGTCATCAAATTAGTATTATTGTCCTCTTTGAAATACAATTTATCATATTCAAATCAAATTCATAAGTATGAAATTATTAAGTTTAAACCAAATTTTAATTCAGTTTAAAACAGTTCAAGGTTCAATTACAGTTCAGTTCAGTTTAAATCAGTTTCTTGATTTTCAGTTAATTTCAATTCAGTTACAGTTCAGTTTGGTTTTCTTAAGATAAGTTCATTTCAGTTCAGTTTGGTTTCGGTTTCAGTTTCAGTTCAGTTTCAGTTCAGTTATATGCAGTTCACAGTTGATTGAAAGAGCTTTAATTCAGTTTAATTTTTATTTGTGGTTCATTTCAGTTCAGTTTGGTTTCGGTTTCAGTTTCAGTTCAGTTATATGCAGTTCACAGTTGATTGAAAGGGCTTTAATTCAATTTAATTTTTATTTGTGGTTCATTTCAGTTCAATTCGGTTCATTAACCAAATGCAGTTAAACCAATAGTTTTTAACCAAAGTCCCCGCTCTACAAAGAACAATGTCTAAATTAAAACAGCATGCGAACAACTACTCTGTACCTAAAATTCAATTTTTTTGCATATTGTACACGTTATCAATTAGATTCATAATTCGTGAAAATATAATAAACAAACTATTTATTGATTGTTGTATGGTTTACTATGATTTACCAGTGATACAAAATGTCAGAATATCTTGCAATAAATGAATTTAATAATTAATTACTAACAAAATGATTAATTTGATAGATAAACATATCAAATGCAGCACCAAACCAATCAAACAAAATCCAAATTAGCCAACCAATTGCATTATACCTCATGACTAAACCCTTCTTCGATGTTATTTTCTCCTACTTAACCTCGCTCTCACCCAAACACAAGTAAGTTAGTTTAGGAAACTCACCTATGATGATGAACTACAAAAGAAACTCGCCAATTCGTCATGATTAAATGCTATTTTGGATGCTTAGGTCCTAGGTAAAAGGAAACCGTCTATGGAGTGCCCTGCAACGCATCAGTCATTGGCTTTTGTGAAGAGCTAGGAGCAAAAGCCTCTTCCTCTTCTGTTTCATCTAAAACCTAAGAATTATGCGTTGTTCCTATTAAAAAGGACCACAAAAATCGATTTTCTACAATAACGAGTATTGAGGGAAATATATGCAAAAGGTAACATGTGTGAAAATATACTACATTGATGGATTCAATAATCAATAACTAACAAAATGATTAACTTGACAATCTGGTGTACTAATTCTAAACTAACTGTTTATTTAAAAACACATGTTTAATAACAAATCAAACAAATTAAAGTGATTTAAAAAAAAGTCGAATAAACAGGAGTTTAAGCAAAACTAACAGGAAGAAGAGTATGAATAGCAGACTTCAAACCAATTCAGTCTATCAGAATCTCAAACACATGTGTTAATGTTGTTTAGCTCTTACACCACTCCAACACAAAATTAACACTGACTTTATACAAGTTCTCTTCTTAAACATTATATCCGAGCATGAATATGGAGTCAGTGCATAATAATGTAACTATAATCACCAAAAAAAATAATAACGTAACTATCAAGATCAAGAACAAAACCTTAACCCGAAAAAAGGCAAAATCCAATTCTATGACCTTTCTTTAGACCCACATGCACCCAACCCCATTTGCGGCAAAAGTGTATTAATGAAGTCTAAAAAATACATAATAACTTAAATCGATGTTTCTGCATTCTGAAATTTAACATTTATTATCAATAACTACAATTCAAGTAAAATAAGTTTCTATGAGATATATTATATACATTATGTAATTATGTTGCTGAGCTGCTGGATTAATTAGTTAGACTTTCTAACAAAACTTTGTACATATATAAACTTTCTCCCTTGTATTTTGGGATAAGATCGATAATTACACAAATAATTCTGGTTTTTTCTCTCTCCAAAATTCCTCTCTGCTCATTCTATTTGCATTCCTTTGAGCTGATCATACTGATCTTAGCTAAGTTTACATGGTATCAGAGCTAATCTCACTTTGAGATTTGTTGTTTTTGTTTTGCAATTCGGCTTCAATCACGATTTTGATTGCAATTTTTTGATTCAATTGTGTTTTTGTTGGTGTTTCTTCTTGCGATTTCTTCTTGTGATTGTTTTTTTTCTTCAAAAATGAGTTTTGGTGAAGCTCCTTCCACTCCTATCTCTATTGATCCTTACTTCATTGCGAATTCCGATAATCCGAATTCTTCTCTGGTATCTGTTGTTTTCAATGGCAGCAATTACATGCGGTGGAAACGCCATGTGCTGCGTGCTTTATGTGCGAAGAATAAAATGGGATTTGTCGATGGTTCTATTAAGGAACCAGATCTGCGAGACAAAACTTATCCTTAATGAAGTCCATGTGACTATATGGTCATGAGTTGGCTGGTGTCTACAATGAAAGGTGAGATAGATGATGATTTTGCGTATGTTGAAACTGCGGCGGAATTATAGTCGGATATTGCTGAACGTTTTGGTCAAAGTAATGGAACACTCATATATCAACTTAAGAAGGAAATCAATAATCTGAAGCAAGAAAATCTCTCAATTTTGACTTATTTTGGCAAAATTAGAGGTTGTGGGACGAATTGAAGAGTTTGCGTTGTTTTCCTAATTGCACTTATGGTGCTCTTGCTCGTTGCTCCTGTGATTTTCTGAAGAAGGCCCAAGCCTTTGATGATGAAGAATAATTGATGCAATTTCTTCTCGGTCTTAATGAAGCCTATGATGGCGCAATCACGAACATTCTGTTGCAAGATCCGCTTCCGTCTATTGGTCGTGCATATTCTATTGCGCAACAAATAGAGAAGCACAAAGAAGTTAATTCTTCTTCTAATATTCCTGCTGAAAGCTCTGCAATGGCTGTTAATCGTGTTCATAAGGGAGGTTATGGTCGTGGCTTTTCTCAATCTTCTTCACAGCAGAGAGATTGGAAGAAAGAACGGCAACTACGTTTCTGTGACCACTGCAAGAGGAAAGGTCATAAAAACGATCAATGTTTTCTCTTACATGGATATCCTATTTGATATAATGCTCTCAAGGCCAAGTTGACTAATACACACATGGCTGCTAATGTCTCAATTTATTCTGGAAGTACCGTTGCTTATTCTCCACTTGAAAGTGATTCTCCTACTTCTGATGGTTCTTCTTCAGTCAACGCTGCTATGGTTGCTTCTATTTGTCAAGAAGTGCTCAAGGCAAGGGAAGAATTCCTTTGTTTCTTCTGCTTCTGTAGCAGGTATTTCTTCTTTTGCCTATTCTTCTGGTTCTATTAAATGCTTAAATCCAGATATTTGGATTGTTTATTCTGGTGCCACAGAACATATGGTGTATGATGCTTCGTTTTTGGTTAATAAGTCTACTCTGCCTAAGCCTGTTAAAGTAGGGTTGCCAGATGGTTCTGTTAAATTGGTTGACACTATTGGTGATGTGCACATCCATGAATCTTTTACATTGCTTAATTTGATGCTTGTACAAGGCTTTAAGCACGACTTGTTATCTGTTGGTCAGTTGGCAGAACGTAATGGTGTAATCGTAAAGTTTGATGGTAAGGGTTGTATTTTTCAGGACCTTTCATCTGACCAAATCATTGCTACTAGTATGAAGCATGGTGGTTTATACTACTTTTCTTCTTCTTGTCCTCGAGGTAGTTTGTCCTTTGTTAAAAGAGTTCAGGCGTCTAAAAGTGCTACTCATATTGTTGTTACTGAACACAATGCTGATGGTGTTGCTTTGCATAATAATCTAGTTTCTTCCTCTGTTGTTTCTCTTGTCAATAAAAGCATGTCTGTATTAGAAGATCYWGCTATAGTTAATGCAGTCAATTCTTCTGTATCTTTGGATGTATTGCATGCTCGTCTTGGACATGCATCTCTTTCGAAAATGAAATATATGCCCTTTGTGATTGCAAAGGAGTCTCTGATCTTGGTTGTGATATCTGTGTTCTTGCTAAGCATCAGAAACTGCCCTTTACTAGAAGTGTAAGTAGAGCTTCTTCGTGTTATGATTWAGTTCACATGGATTTATGGGGTCCWTATCGAMTTTATGCTATTGGTGGTGCTAGTTATTTTTTCACAATTTTGGATGACTATAGTAGGACTACTTGGACTACTTTGCTTGCTACCAAGGCTRAAGTGGTTAATTGTGTTGCTGATTTCTTGAATATGGTGGAAACTCAATTTGGTGTTAAAGTGAAAACCATAAGATTAGATAATGGGAATGAGATACTCAATGATTCATGTAGMGCTCTATTTGCTTCTAAAGGAATAATACACCAGAAGAGTGTGCCGATGTCCCTCAAAAAAATGGTCGCATTGAGAGGAAACATAGGCATTTAGTGGAGATGGCCCGAGCTTTAAGACTTCATGCTAATCTTCTTAAGAAGTTTAGGGGAGAATGTATTCTCACTGCCACACATATCATCAATCTATTGCCTTCCAAGGTTATAAGCTGGAAAACACCTATTGAAGTTTTATCTGGCAAGGTTCCTTCCTATGAGGATTTGAAAACTTTCGGTTGTTTYTGTTTTGCATATAACACCAATAGGTCCAGGGATAAATTTGATTCCAAAGCCTGAAGATGCTTGTTGGTGGACTATCCTTTTGGCCAAAAGGCTTACGAGTTGTATGATCTTGAAACCCATAAGATTTTTACCTCGAGAGATGTTGTCTTTCATGAACATGTTTTTCRATTTAAGTCTGCCTGTGATGTTTCTTCTCCACCTGTTCTAAGTCATGCTCCCACTCAACTTGTCAGTTTTGGCACTCATGACTCTACTCCTTCATCTTCTCATTACCACTTTCCACCACTACTGCAAAAACAGGCTAAGGAAACACTAATTAGAAAACACCTATTTAGAAGAGATGTTTTCTTGCATCAAAGAGACACTTACCATACAAAGGTGTGTTTCTATATTCAACAAAAAGAACACCTACAATACTGAGGTGTTTTCTAATGGTTTGCCTTTGTTACTGTACACCAGTCTTAAACGGTTTAAGTGAATAAACCGTTGTCAAACAAACCCCATGAAATATATAAAAAAGAAGAAAAAACGAAATTGGGAAGTTATCACTAATGAGTATATTATGACGCCACTGACATTGGTATCACTAATGATATTATACTCTCAGAAACTCGACTCTTCAACTTCATACCAAATTCAAGCATCAAGCACCAGCAAATTGTGAAAGTTAAAGCAAGCAACAAGCGCAATTCAGGTAAAATTGTTCGTTTAAAACCGTACCCTAAATTTCTTTTGAATCTATTAAAAATCGCAATATACCCAAATTGCTTGTTTGATTTTCGTTTTGAACACTAAATTTTAATTCAGTTGGGCGATTTTGTTGGAATTCTTGAATACGAAAGGTAGGCTAACTCAAATCTTATTCGAATATAAAATGACTTTTTTGATTTTTCTGTTAAACGCAATTTACATCAGATAAATGCAATTCATACCTCCTGATTCACATCAAGTAAAACGCAATTTTTTCGTTGTTCTTTTAAATTTTAAGGGTTTTTAGTTTGAGTAGGTCTAATGATTTATTACAGTGAAGGTGTTTCAGATATTTGAGCAGTTTGTATGATTGCAGTGAAGGTGTTTAGAGATTTGAACAGCTTTTGTGATTGCAATTACTGGATTAGTTCAAAAGTTGAATTTTTTTTTTGAAATGAGCGAGAAATGCCTAACTTTGAAGAAATGCTCGCTTTTGAAACCATAGTAAGTTTTCTTATCTGAATTTTTAAATTCGTAATGTATTCTAATTTATTTCTTGCTTGGTGTTTCTTTATTGATCGTCAGTTCTTTAATTTGCATGGATTCTATTGTTCCCTAATTTCACAAGTTTTAGTGTTTGAATTTGGCTGAGTTATCTTTGTGTTTCAATGAAATAATTTAAGTAGAATTATGCACTACAATATTAAATTTCTCTTCTTTGTAATTTCGTTTATGTTTGCATATGACTTTGTCCAACACTCCAACTATCAACCAGATAAATTTTATGTGAAATATGGGATAATTGATAATAAATAGAGTCAAAAGGTGGCAATATATGCATAACAACTTGGGTCATGGTTAAGTATTGGTGTGAAAGTATTCTTTCTTTGTTGAATAGAAATAGTTCATAGGTAAGCAATTAGGAATATCAAGGTTCTGTTTGAATAGTTTTTATTGTTATGCTGTGAATTCTGTTTTCTCTTTTGTCTTTGCAGGGTTAGTTTTTGAATAAAGTGTTGACTTTTGTATCTTTGATTTGCAAAAAATTTAAAGGGGGAAAATGAAGAAGGAGATAGTGTTCCTGAGAGCGGATCAATCTGATCTAAGAACTTAGATCAACTTGAAAGGCATCATATGAAAAATCTTCTGTTGCAGCGCAGTTGGAAAGATGGATAGCTGAACATCAAATGCACGAGAAGAAGTGTTGAAGACTTTACTTAGGTACCTTCCAGTTTACATGTTTAGATTGAGCTTGTAACTATTGATAAATCAGGGGCTGGTCTTTTAGTATTAAGGTTTATACATTTTGTTGATTCATTCATGTTTATTTATTTTTATTATGTTTTTCTTTTGTAGTACTTCACCAAAGCTCATTCTCCTATAGTCAAACCACTATCAACGAGATTACGGACATGTGGATTACCAAATGCGAGCAAGCAACGAAGAAGGGTAATAGATAATATGATAGAAGATTAATGGATGGGATTGGACATGTTTTTTTAGTGGTATTTTTTTTTTATTAAAACTTAAGATTAGAAATATAATTCATTGTAATTACTACTAGCAAATGTTTATATTGGTTAGTTTTTTGATGGTTATATATAATTGTATTATTACTATTTGACAATTTTTCAATATTTAGTATTGCTTTTGAAGTTGGATATTTGGAAATTATGAATGCATACACTTTATACTATGTACTTGCATATTAAGTATGTATGGATACAAATACAGTTCTAGTTGTGGATGGGTATATGTATACAGTTATATAGTAATTATTTATGTATACATGTATTATAGTAGTATAATTTTGTAAGTAACTTTTTAAAAAAATATATAATAATGAAACTGTTGTGGAAGATAGGTGTTTTCTTTATTATTACCAAGAAAACATTATTTGTAGTGTGTTTTGTTTGTTAGTGAATAAAATTCTATTGGAGATAGTTTTCTTTGGTTGAATCAATATCACGGTGATGTTTTGTTTTGTTTTTATATAGAACTTCGAGGAGTTCTCTTAGATGTAAGAGAACACTGAGCTAAAGAACCCCTATAGGTGTTCTCTTAGGCCATTTTTAGGGTGTTTCTAGGCATTATTTGTAGTAGTGCCACTTCCATCAATTCCATCACCTCCCCTTTCTGATCCTTCTCTTCTTTCCTCGAGCCCACCTTCTCTCCTCTCCTTCAGTTATTCATACTACACCATCTTCAGATTCTACATCATCTCCCATTCTACATAAGATTCTACTCTTCTTGATCTTCATGACACTTTGCTGAATTCCATGATGATACTACCCTTCTGTTCCTGTTCCCAAAAATCTACCCGTACTATTACCGCTCCTACAAATTTCCAAGACTACCACACTTCCTACATTCACATTTGTCTAATCCTTAGCTTCCTTTCCGCTACTATTGATTACTTCTCATGATCCTACTTCTTTTTCTTAAGCACATAAAAGTGCTAGTTGGTAGTTGGCTATGCAACAAGAGTTACAAGCTTTGGAGAAAAATAACACTTGGGTTCTTACTCATTTGCCACAAGGGAAGAGGCCATTGGTTCCAAATGGGTTACAAAACCAAACTTAATGCTGATGTTCCGTTGACAGGCTTAAAGCTCAGCTTGAGATATTGGATATCAGCAGGGTAGAGGTGGGATTTTACTCAAACTTCTTGCCGATCGTAACTAGCTACTGTGCATGGACTTGGCTACTCTCAGAGGTTGGCCACTTTCCAACTTGATGTAATAATGCCTTTCTCATGGCTGTTGGATGAGAAGTGTAATGTGACCACACCTGGATCACAAAGACTTTGCTGGTCAGGTTTGTAAAAATCAGAAATCATTGTATGGCTTCGACAAGCCTCTAGACAACTGGAACAAGGAGTTGGAAAGTTCCTGTTCTCTTGGTTTCTTCCCAATCTCATCAGGATTATCTACGTTCACGGGACACTCGATAATCATTTCTTGGTTCTCTTAGTATACGTGGATGATATCTTGTTGACTTGTTCTCCCTCAGCTCAACTTGATGCAGTTAAGTCTAAGCTTGATCAAGCTTTCACCATTACCCTGAATTATTTCTTGGCATTCATGTCAGAGATCAGCCAGGGGCACTTTCTTTGTCAAAAGAAAACATCAAATTGGAGGATGCTCATCTCACTGCTGTGTTCCTACTCTTGCATCTCTTTCTTTGGGTTTAAAGTTATCTACACATGATGTGATCTTCTTACCGACCCTGAGATTTACAGGAGATCATTGGAGATTGATATCTTGCATTACAAGACCAGGTTTATCGTATGCCACCCAACACTAAGTCAGTTCCTACATGCCCGAGGCTTCTCATTTAGAGCGGATATACATGTTCAAAAGTATTAAAGGGTACTTCTGACATTGGACTTTCTATTCTGCCTCTAGCTCTTTTGCTTATCAGCTTATTTTGATGCCGATGGGGTAGTTGTATTCAGCAGTAGCCCTCAATTCTTATGCTGTATCCTTGGTACTAATTGATTCCTGGAAAGACCAAGAAGCAAGCCACTTTGAGCAAGTCTTCCGCGAAACCAAGTACAGAGCATCTTATGCTTCCAGTGAGATTGTCTGGGTAGAAGGTCTACTCAGGAATTGCAAGTCTTTGTTCAATTGCCTGTGACTCTATATTGTAATAACAAATCTGCCCAACACATGGCTTGAACCCGTTGTTTCATGACAAGTCAAACATCTCAAGTGCGACATGCATTATAGAACAGTCGATGTTGGTTTCCTTACCACTGAGCATGTTTCCAGTTCCAGTCAGCTCTAATGTGCTGATAAAAGCACTTCATTTCACTACTACATAAAAAGCTAAGACAATACTCTAGGCAACGGGTTGCAACGGTTAGGTCTAGGCAACGGGTTTGGCAACATTTTGGTCAACCGTTTGCCTTAGATACCCCGCAACGGTTTACACCCTATTGCAACGGTTACTACCCTTATGCAACGTGTTGCTAATAACCGTTGCCATAGCTATTAGCTCCATAAACATTACACGCGTAAATACCCTCACTCACGAAATTCATTTTGTTTAAAATTTTTTTACTCTCCCTCTCAATTCGTTCTCTGCTCATGAAAACTCCAGTTTTCACCAAAAACCACTTAATGTAGTAGCTTCAAACCCTAATTAACTCCCCAATTTCTTCAGATTCAGGTACAATTTCTTCTAAATTCAGTCGCATTCCTCGAAATTCTTCTCATACCATCAGTTTGCATGAAACCCTAACTTTTTTGCTTAATTTCAGTTGAATTTATGATTAAATATGACTCAAGATGTGGAGATGAAAGACACTCAAGCTCACTCAAATTCTTTTTCTCTGTCGCTTCGCCTACTATGAAGCATTTGCTCTAATTCCTGATTTTTTACTATTTTCGATTTAATTGATTTTTTTGCCCAATTCTAGGTTATTTAATTTGGTTTTGATGTGAATTTTTTGTTGTAGATTTCAAACAAATTGCTTTGTTTATAGAGACTTGCCTAGTCATCGCACCTCCAATGCCCCCCACTACTCGACTTCATGTTTACTTCTCTCTTCTTTTTTTCTTCTTCCTTTTCTCAATTATTCTTTGGAAGGTTTGTTTGAAACATTAAATTATTCTGATATTTTGTATGTTTAAATCTGAATAATTTGATGATGAATTATTAATAAGGGTCTTCTTTGATTTTTTTAGTGATGATTTTTTCTGATTTCTTTGGTATTTTTGCTTATTATTTAATCTTGGAATTTTGAAGATGTTTGTGAATGTTTCGGATTTTTTTTTTATTTTTTTTGGAAATTTATCTGAATTATTGGCTAGACATTGTTCAATTTTCTATTAATTGGAATTAGTGCTACACYGTTTGGGCAACTTCGAATTTTGTCGATATAAGGTTACGGTTCTAAATTTTTGAGTTGATGTACCTTATCAAAATCTTAACAAAATTGATGTCTTATTACTATTGTTTATCATCATGTTGTGGATTCGATTTTAATGTTCGATTATTACTTGTGGATCTAAGCTAAGTGTTATTGTACTTGTGATCACCATGGCCTAGAAATCCTTGATGACCCAGAAATCCCAACTCTTTGAGAAGTTATAACCCAAGAAGAAAGATTCAAACTTTCATTGATTTTCAAACACCCACTTGGATTATTCCATGTTTTATTCGAAAAATGACAGCTTGTGTACGCCTTTGTTTCTGGGATTTTTGAAAGAATAACAGAGCTTGAAAGKGCTTCCAAAATCGGGAGGCAAAGATTAAACAGCTTAGAAAGTTCTTGAATTTCAATGCTGCACGAATTCCAACATTCTACACAGAACCTCTTCGAAAAGTTGAACTAAAGAAGGTAGCTTAATCATCGATACCCTGACTAGCATCTCCGTGATCAATACTATTCTCATTTTACATATTTAAATGCTTCATCTCTTAACTTACTATTAGAAAAAATCCGTTAGAAATTACATTTAAATACTTTTAATTTGAGAACTGAAAATTGTTCAATTTGTTGCAATGCTTGATGAATGTGCAAGTAGTTCTGTTAAGTGTTGCGCTGTTGTGCTTGTTTGTGTTAAGAAGTTGAGAAGTCCTGTAAGCTTGTACTGATTACCCAATTTTTGTTGAAGGACAGTTGTACAGAACTCATTAAAAAAGAACAACTTTCTATAGATCAGCTAGATGGATCAATATTATTTTGGGTGTTTGGTTGGAGAAATCATATTAAGGTTGTCTTATATAAGTACAAATTTCTTCATTTGTGGCTTGACAAATTTTATTTTATAAACCCTTTACCGAGGAAACAGGGGTAACAATTCACGGTGATCTGACTTCCAAGAATTTTTCGTTTATTTGGTGCCATACCAGATTATCAGTAACATACGGCTCAAAGGGTTCTTTCGTTGATCATTGATGGTTCGGGTCAGCTCAACCATCATCCGACATGTTTCATGCTGGTATTTATTTTTATTATATTTGGTTTGATTTATTAATTTTATTTTATACAAAGAGAACAAGGATTTGTATGTTACTGATTTCTTGCGTGTTTCTAATTGTAATTCTAGTCTGATTATGAAATGTTTTATATTGCTAAGTAATTAGTGGCTTGTTTATTTCTGGTCGATGCTTTTGGTGACTCGTTTAATGGTCCTAGACTTGGAATGTTGATTTTGATCAGTTAAGATTGTACATTTTTTATCTGCTACACTTACTTTTTCATAGTTTTTGAGACACAATCAACTTCAACCACTAATYTCTCAAGTTACATATATGAAYTTTTTTATAATAATTATATATTTTAAAAGTACAAATTGAGACGAATCAAACAAGATCAATCATGACTATGTTTTTCCTTATGTATATAAATATAAACCCAGTCAAAGTTAGCAAATGAATAGTATTATGTTTCAAAATGTAGCACATAATTAAAGACGGAGGGAGTAAGAATTTGTTTTTGGTTGATGTTAGAAATAGCCTTTGGGACTTGATTCTGATTTGTTGCTTAATTTTTGGGTTGATAAGATAGACAGGTTTTAACTGAGCTGTGACTACATTGTTGTGATAGCTAATAAGTAGCTCATGTGCATGCTTATCGCATTATCTATTTATCACCAGACTTGTTGTATGTATAGTGTAGTTTAGTCATGCACTCCTCGASAAGGATGAAGTCTATGATACATAAAGTTTCTAATGATTCAATTATGAGTTTATGATATATAGGCGCATGTTACATGAATATGATTTGGTCATTATAACTTAAAATGTATGAAGTTTAGATGCTGCTGGGGTGACTATGATAATAAAAGAATTAGTTTTTTGGCTGGTATCATTAGAAGCTTAATAATGTATTGTTGGGATATTATTTGGTTTTTCTAGGAACATTGGAATTTCTGGCACCTGTTTCATGAAGCCTCTCAGCCYGACAACGATGGATGGTTGGTGATACGAAAATTTTTGGTACTTGTTTGAATAGTTAAACGATGTATTGTGTTTCTAATTAATCTTAATACAATATGCATTTTTTTTTACTATTATTGTTGTTTTTTCATTTATTATTATTATTATTATTATTATTATTATTATTATTATTATTATTATTATTATTATTATTATTATTATNTCGCTAAACTAGCTACTGTGCGAGTGGTTATTGCTTTGGCTACTCTCAGAGGTTGGCCACTTTGCCAACTTGATGTCAATAATGCCTTTCTTCATGGCTTGTTGGATGAGGAAGTGTATATGWGACCACCACCTGGATACACAAAGACTTTGCCTGGTCAGGTTTGTAAAKTTCAGAAATCATTGTATGGGCTTCGACAAGCCTCTAGACAATGGAACAAGGAGTTGAAAAGTTCCTGTTCTCTCTTGGTTTCTCCCAATCTCATCAGGATTATTCTACGTTCACCGGGACACTCGATAATCATTTCTTGGTTCTCTTAGTATACGTGGATGATATCTTGTTGACTTGTTCTCCCTCAGCTCAACTTGATGCAGTTAAGTCTAAGCTTGATCAAGCTTTCACCATTACCCTGAATTATTTTCTTGGCATTCATGTCCAGAGATCAGCCAGGGGCACTTTTCTTTGTCAAAAGAAATACATTCATAATATTTTGGAGGATGCTCATCTCACTGCTTGTGTTCCTACTCTTGCATCTCTTTCTTTGGGTTTAAAGTTATCTACACATGATGGTGATCTTCTTACCGACCCTGAGATTTACAGGAGAATCATTGGGAGATTGTTATATCTTGGCATTACAAGACCAGGTTTATCGTATGCCACCCAACACCTAAGTCAGTTCCTACATGCCCCGAGGCTTCCTCATCTTAGAGCGGATATACATGTTCAAAAGTATTTAAAGGGTACTTCTGACATTGGACTTTTCTATTCTGCCTCTAGCTCTTTTGCATTATCAGCTTATTTTGATGCCGACTGGGGTAGTTGTCAATTCAGCAGTAGATCCCTCAATTCTTATGCTGTATTCCTTGGTACTAATTTGATTTCCTGGAAGACCAAGAAGCAAGCCACTTTGAGCAAGTCTTCCGCGAAACCCAAGTACCAGAGCATATCTTA
>SNQN01001044.1:49210-74736 GCA_008642245.1 Bassia scoparia
TCGTTATTGAAATCACCCCCATTTGAACGTGAAAATTTTCGACTTATATTCTAYCAAACTCCGTTCAAWTGGGGGTGATTTCAATAATTAGGCCAAAATTGTGGGYTTATTTATAAAAAAAAGTTGTGGGGTTATTAACAAAAACTCGAAAAATTGTGGGGGTTATTCACAAAATTTCCTTATAAATATAGAAAAATTGTGAAAATGTCTAACTATTTGAGAAAAAGGCTAAAACTAGTTTGACATGCAATGACTTTGATATTCTTTTATAATTAAAATCACCAAAGAAACATGTCTATCAAAGATGATCTGATATGAAACTCAATCAWGTAAAAAGGCAAACCAAACTTTCAAATATTTATTTAATAAAAATAATATACGAGAAGCGTACAAGTAWTCTATGAAGAATCGTTCCAACTTCCAACTTACTAATGTCAATCCAATACATATTTCATAACAACACTACGACACTAACGGTCGAATAYAAYWCTATTAGCAAGTTTCGTTAGGGTACAGGCAGCGAAGTCGATCTAAAACCCAGTTTTGCGGTGGGCAGTCTCAACCTGCTTCGTTACCGCATTTTGGGCATGAGCCGCCTGCTTACGAACCTCAGCCTTGGCCTTACAAAGCTCCTTCTTGGCTCCCGTCTCCATAACCGTGGCCCTCGCCTTCTCGACTCCTGCCTTTGCTGATGCCCCTGCATTGGCAGCCGCCTCCTTTACGTTGGCAACTGCCTTTTTTGCTGTATCCATTGTTGATTATTGCCGCTGCTCCTTAACCTAGCTTACTCTTTTATTTTCTTATAATTATCGCTGTCTATCTTTCACTAGTATGATGCGTTTAACCTTTATGGAAATCTCTATTATATAAAGAAAGGAGGTGAAGGTGGTGCCTCGTGGTGGTGTCTATTAAGTGTAATATATATATATCCTTTTATTTAGCTATAAATTAAAATAATAATAATAATAATAATAATAATAATAATAATAATAATAATAATAATAATAATTTTCTCTTTTATGTGGCGATCACAAATAAAATACTATTTTTCCGATCTATACCTACTTTATTAAAATATTCATCAATATACGTACTGAGTTTCTTTAATCCCAATGATTGATATGAGTTGTGATTTCATTTCCAATAGTGAGCATAATCAAGAATATTTTGTTAAAAATCATTTCCCAATCTTTAATTAATCAATTTTGCACTTAACCATGATTTATCACTTTTTTCTCACTTGATCACCGTCAACTCACTGGCACCCTATATATAAACTTTCCGGTCAAAAAAACATATATTAAAACTTATATTCACTTTTATATAAGTATTGTTGTTTATATGTCTTATTTGTGGATACGTTAATTTAATTTGTCGAATTCATTTCAGTAGTCCTCTATTTTTAAAATTTAGACATAAARATAGATTAATTAATTTTAATGCAGCATCATGTGGTGATGTACATGAAAGGAATCAAATTATCTTATTTTCATCACTTGGTCTCAAATTTTTTTCTAGATTAATATAAACTTGCTAAAACTTTTTAAAATTATTATAACATTGCATGCATATAAGTTATATAATTTACTGCATGCTAGAATGGAATAGTACATATATATAGATAGAATTTATGGAAAACTATAATTGCACATAATGGCAATAATGTAACTCTATCATATTCAAAATACTCTTTTCATTTTCAGTTTAATTCAAAATCCAGTTTAATTTATTTAAGCTTTGTTTATTTTACTCTCACACTCCATTTAAGTTAAAATATATTTCAATTTTTTTAAATCAAAGCTTGTTGCTACTACTTGTCCTTGTGTTTTTGTGGTTACTTTGGGTTTTGGGTTTTGAGTTTGAGTTTTGACTTTTGAGGAATTATGGGCCGTTTCTTTCAACTTAAGTAAGGACATTCAATCAGTCTAGATCCCAAAAGTTATCATTAAACTATCTCTAAAAATCAAGTAGTTCAGAACTATTTATCTTAGTCTAGTTTAGTACTAGTATTTTTTTGCACGCTATGCGTGCTTGTCAAATTAACATATTGTAAACATCAATTAGTTATTGTTCGCGTTACTAACTTAGTATTAAATTAATTTTATTTGTTATTACATCTTTAATCAATGTTGTGTTTTGTAAACAAATTTTCAAATATAATTAAAGTGAAATGTATAGAACGGAGGAAAATTTGTGCTTAAATAAAGTGAAAAAATATGTGTATAGTTTTGATAAAGTAGAAGAGTTTGATTAACATAATAAAGAGTACGATACAAATGATAATCACCTATAGTTCGCACTACAAGAAATTTGTGTAAGGCCGACCGAAATTACGACCGAAGAAAATCGTTCGGTACGACCGACCGACGCAGTTGGTCGGTGTAATTCCGACCGATTTTGTAATCGGTCGGTGTAACCGACCGAATAATCGGTCGGTAATCCTTTGAATTATACACCCTCATCCGCATTTTTAATAAAAAAAAACAATCCCCAAAAATCACCGACCGAATATTCGGTCGTACAACCCGACGACTTCGTAATCGGTTGGTGATTTATTGGGAATTGTACCTCCATTCTCTGTATTTCTATTAAAAAAAGAAATTAAAAGCATTTAGACCGATTTAAAAATCGGTCGGTACACCGACCGATATATCGGTCGGTAAAAGTATTATTTTTTTTTAAAAAAATCAGCTCCTTAAGTTAGGCCTCACACTCTCTCTCCTTACGCTTCTCTCTCTCTCTCTCTGACTTCTCATCCTCTCAACTCCTCCCATCCTCTCAACCCTCCCTCCTCTCAACCATCCTCTCAACTCCTCCTCTTTCCCTCTCTCTCTCTCAAACATCCTCCTTCGCCGCCGCCCCTTCTCTCACCACGTCCACACCTCCGCCGCACCTCACACTTTCTTTTTTTGAGGTTTGTTTTTTTTTCATATTTGTTTCGTTTCAAAACTGTTCTTATCTCAGCTTTGGTGAGTTTTGTTTTCCCTTTTTTAGCTTTTATTCATTTTTAAAATTTTTGATTTCGTTTTAGTTAGATCTAGGGTCTTGATTTCTTGTTTTTTTTTATTTTTCTTTGATCTAGGGTAGCAGCGCAGCAATGGAGGAGCACATAAATCAGTGTCGGTGGCGTTGGAGTGCCGGTGATCCAGTAGGAGCATGTGCGGGAACGATTTTCAAAATTGGGGTTTTTCAATTTTAAGGTATTCGAATTTGAGGTTTGTGTTTAGGGTTATCTAATTTGGGGATGGTTTTCTAAATGGGTTCGTTTTTTGTTAGTTTTTCGATTATGGTTTGTTTTTCTTAACTATGATTCATTTTGAATTAGACTTAGTTTTCAAATAAGTGTTGAATTATTGTGAATTAATTTACATGTTTTGTTCTGAAATTTTAAAATTATCTCTGCATGTTTTGAATTAGTTTCCGATTTTTTTGTCTAAATTTGTCAATAGAAATCCTCTTAGTTCTGAATTCACTGGTATGCTCCTTTTTCAAGAATTAGTCCTCTGAAATTTATTGTATTTGAAATCTTGCAATAGAGAATAGTAGACCAATTGTTCTATCTTTGTTGTTTTTTATGAAAATTTAGCACAATATTTTATGTTTTTATGATGTAGGCTATTTTGAATGAGTATGGATTGGGATGGAATCAATTTGTTTGTGTTGTTGCTAGATTTGGTATTGGGATGTGATTTCAGCTCATAAGCATAAGCAACTTCATGTACAATGCTTGCACACGGCTTACCAAATTCAGTGTTGTTGCTAGATTTTGTTGGCTTTGTTAGCTGTGTAGTATAGAAACTCAATTCAGTGTTACCTGTTGATAGAAAGATTAATCCTCTTCAACATTAATCTCTTCCTTTTTCCTTTTTTGTTTTTTTCTATTCATATTATCACAATATTATACTACATATCTTCACTCTTTCCCAGAAAAGTTTTGGATATTTTGATTTAGTGGGTTCCATTTTATTGAAACTCTAAATTCTCGAGTGTTATAAATGACACTTTTTCGAACTAAATTTCCAACATTTAAGAAAGATGGGTAAATCGCTGTAGTTGCAACTGGTAGAGCTATCGCGGTTTGTGCTGCAGGTGGGTTGATTATGAACCGTAAGATTAAAAATGGGGCAATTGGAGGACGTACGATTGAGATTTGAGGGATTTTGATGAAAAATGTGGGACCCAAATTGAGGTTTTGAAGGAAATTGATGATGCCATGGTTGTTGAGAATGAATGCTGGTTTTGCTTCTGAGAATGGTAGTCGTGTTAAAATGCTCACTTAATGTTGATAATCTTCCAACTGGGTAATTCCTTTTTCCTCTTCTCAAGTTTTGATCTTTGTTAAGCTTTGAGTGATTTGTGGTTATTGTAATGTGAAATTGATTTTTGTTTTTTTTTGTTGATTTGATTTTGTGATGTGTATAATTCAGAGATGAGAATGGTTTGTTTATGCACTGGACTCGGCGGAACAAATTTCCGTGTCATAAAGTCAATTGGATGGTAAAAAATGGTGGAATATAAGCACAAGAATTTGCTGAGTTCCAATTCCTATTGAATTGATGATTGGAAACATCAGATGTGAGTGATTTTATCATAATTATTTGCTGTATAATCTTTGTTGTATGCTTCATTTGTGAGTATGCATGATTCATTAGATTACTAAATGAAAATACTGTAATTTTTGATGATTTGTGTTGTTGTGTGGCTTCAATATACAAGTTGGATAGTATTATTGATAGAGTATATATTATCCGGGCGGGCTTAACTATCAACTTAAGCTTATGGTATGGATTAATATGGTATTGTATGTTTGCTCATCAGTAAGTATGGATTAATGGCAGGATCTATTTGATTATTGCAACTGAACTTGCAAAATTTGTTGCTGAGAAGAAGGAAAAAAGTTCCAACTTTGTTCGGAAGAAAAGGGAATTGGTTTACCTTTTCATTCCCTGTAAAAACTCCATCGATTTTGGAACTTTAGTCAAGTGAAAAGGATTCTCTATTTTGTGCTGAGATCGGTATGTTTGATAAAAAGATTTGTTGAAGTTGTGAATTGTGATTTCAAATAGGTATGTTTTAGCTAGGTTTTTGATATGTTAGAGGCTGCTTCATTATGGGGAGGCTATAGCCTAAGAACTTCGAGAATTTGCCTTGCATGTAGACACTATGGTGTGACGTCAATAAACCTAATTAACTGTTTGTATTGTCTTGTTAAGCTCTTAATGGTATCAAGAAGTGTATAACTGACAAAATGGATTTTAAAGATGTTTTAAGCAAACTAAGTTGGCCTATATTTGTAATTGCTGATTTTCTCTAAGTATGCCATAAAATATTAATGTGAATTTGAGAAACCTAAATTTATGAAGTTGAGTATGAATCTTTAAATTTCTTCATGTAGCTCCTTTTGTTGCATGGTTAATTAAAATGAGGAAGTCTTTATGTATCAGCTAGACATGTTTTGCTAATATTTCTTATTTGCTTCAGTGCAGAGAAAGATGATACTCAATTCATAAGAAGGTTTGACACTGTCTCTGGTCCTGCATTGCAGAACAAGATGCTCAGATCAGCCACAAGTATTGATAGAATGGATGAGGTATATGATTCATTTTCTTGCGCTTTAAAATTTTTGTGATGAGACTTCAATTCATTTTTATATATTTGTTTTTTACCCTTGTTTTGAGGAAAGTTGGGGTGGTGCTGATAATTTTTTGCCATTGGTGATTTGTGCGCCTTCATGTTCATATTTAACTTTTCAGTGCTCACGTTGAGCTGATTTTTGACGTTCCTCAATTTATCACATAGTGAACAAAACATTGCATCAGCATTTTGGAGACGGAGTCGGAGGAAGGTCATGCTGAACAACGAACTGCTAGTTCAAGGTGTTCTTGATTCCATTCATCTTCAAGTGTTGAGAATGTTTTCTCTATTAATATGTTTGTTGGACATGCACTTGATTCTGCAGTTCTTGTTCATTAGGTTTGAAATCAGCTAGTATGTTTCATGAGGGATAGTGGGTGTCCTAGTTGACATATATAGTGCAATATTGCAATTACTTGTGTATGAATTGAGATTGTGAATGCTGTAGATTTGTGATTGTGAGTGTTGTATTTTTGCTATCTATTTTTGACTCCTGTCTTTCAATAAAGGGCTAAAGAAAGGCTTCATGATATCTTTTGTGTATGAATGAGTTGATTGTTATTTCTAAAAGAGGCATTTTGTTATATACATTTGTATAAGATTTGTTTATCTAATTGATATATATATAATTATATATATATATATATTATATATATAATATATATATATAATATATATATATAATATATATATATATATATATTAAGTATTATTAGTTATAAGTACATACATTTATTGTGATTTTTGAATGACAAAATTTGGAATGGAACCAGGCCTACTGTATTCTTTTTTTGTTCCTCCTGCTGAAATTACCGATCGACGCTAGCTGTCGGTAAAAATTTTTTTTGGCGCAAATTGAATTTACCGACCGAAATTCGTCGGTAATGAAGAATTTTTAAATTAAAAAAAATAGTATGAAGTGATTACCGACCGATTCTCAGATCGGTCGGTATACGAGACCATATCGGTGGTAATCACTCCATTGTTCCTCCACAAATGGAGGGAAAAATTGGATTACCGACCGATTTGTCGGTCGGTATAACCGACCGACAAATCGGTCGTAATCCAATTTTTCCTCCAAAAAGGTCGGATGTTATCGGTCGGTGAGGTCGGTAATCGGTCGGTAATTTTTGGATTACCGACGAATGTATTTCGACAACGATTACCGACCGATAATCGGTCGGTAACCCTCTGTTACGACCGATAATCGGTCGTAATCGTGTCGGCCGAAGCCAATTTTCTTGTTGTGCGTTAAAAATATTAAGTATTAGTAAAATTCATGTTTAAATTTTCGTTTTCCCTCTATTAATTAAGTTACATTGTCCGACTAATTTTTACTCAATTTTTTATGACCAATTCATTTAATTTCTAACATGTCTAGTATAAAACAATAATTCAACTTCATTGAACATTTAATTGAAATTTCAAATTTTTATTCCATCTTCAATATATATGACAATAATTAGAAAATTGCATTTAATATGGCAATGGACTTTTAATTTAATTTTTATTTTTATTTTAATAGAAAAACATTTAATTTCATTAAGGGTATAATTGTATTTTTTAAAGGGGGACACCATCTTGGCATCTTCCTCCCCCCTTCACTTATATAATAGAGATATATAGTTCAGTTCAAATATGAATAAGATAGTGGCATTATCTTGGACATTTTATACAATTTACAAAAATTCATAGTTTTGACCATTTTTTGCATAGACAATATATTCGCATCATWTCAAAATAAACCTAACCATTTCACATAAAATAGAAAAGAAAAATGTAAAATGATTGCAATAATTTAGATAGGGAGCAAGTATTGTTAAATAGAAATATTCGTTCCGTTACTCGTTATTTYCAGGACCCATAGTAGGGGATCAGAGTTCCCGATAAAAATTTTGTTATTTGGTGTTAAGTYTGAAAGATTAGGAAAAGTAAAAGAAAGAATACACATGAGAAAGGAGGTAAGATTAGGAAAAGTAAGATATAGAAACTAAGAAACCATGAGGGAAAAGGGAAAAAAACAAATAAAAATAAGTATTCACCATTAAAATGTTACCCAAAATATGAAAGAGTAGAAGTACATACTGCAAATATTATGTAGTACTCTTTTTTAAATTATTGTTGCAAATAAAGGGTAACGAAACTAAATCATATTATATACATTCAGAATATATTTCAACCACACAAACAACAGTATAGTATTTTCTTTTATTATAGCATTATCTTATATATCTGCGTCAAATATCTAATATTAATTTATAATTTCTCTACTCTTTTGTATTATTGTATTGGTGAGCTGTGTTTATTTATACGTTACATTGGGTTGGTGATGCTCATGCATTATTGTTTTGGTGAACTGGATGTGATTGTAGATATGTAGATATCTATTAGGATTGATGTACATCGAGAAGTGATAAAGTAACAGATGCTATCTATAAATCGGGGGGCATTTTTCGTAATTTCAGTGGTTTTTAAAAAAAAAAATAGTTTCATCATAACAAAAAAAGGAAAAAAAAGATATGGGCCAATCAAAATTCAACACTTGCTAGTAAGAGCATATGGGTCAAAAGAATGTGGGACCCATGTGTCTGACACTACAAAAAACACAAAAAAACTCGTAGGACAATGTTTGCTATCATTTGGACAATGTTTGTAACTCTTTGGACAATGTTTTGGGGCCTTTAAACAGTGTTTCGTAACTACGTCCAAAATAGCAATTTATGAATCGCTGCTATTGCACCATACTTTCTCGATGTACATCACATGTTAGGATCCATATATCATCTAAATTTTCAAGGGTTTCAACCCTCATGCGCATGACTTTATGACGGTCTTTAAAAAATCCCCACCACTATGGATGAATATGAGCCACTAGTTTTAATTTATTTATTTTTTGTTTTTTTTGTTATTTACATTATATTAAATAAATCACTCAAGATTTTATTTTAATTTCAGCTTGCCTAATATTAAATCTTCGAATAGGGAAAGATTTATTTTTATGAGTATTGTTGCCTTGTATATAAGTATAATTTTAATTTTCGTTTAATTTCTTTAAATTAAATTGTAAATATAATTTTTTATTTGTTTTTTTAATTTTAGTAGTTAGGAACTTGTACCAACTAACTAGCGTTCACTTGAGTGACTAAGAGCCTAAAACTCCTTAACCAAGGTATCGGGTTCGACCCTTGGGAATGTAAAAAATTCTAGCTTGGAGGGATGCTGCCCATCGAGGTACCCATACAACCTTTCACGGGAGATTAGTCCATTCTTCTAAAGGTGGTGGGAACTCCTTGTAGTAATACAAAAAAAATTAGGAACTTGTGTGGTTGATTGTTAGCGCCGTTTTTTTTCGGGAAATTCCCATTGGTAAGGATATCAGTTTTCATCGATTCTCAATGGTAGGTATGTGTTTTTTTTAATCCCAGATATAGGTATACATTTTTTTTCAAGTTTTTTAATTGTGATTATGAGTTCTATTTATCCGTTATTATGTTGCATTTGCTGTTATGAGTCCTATTTTTTCGTTAATTAGTCGACCTCGTATCGTCGGCTGAGATTGATCCAATCATTTTTTTTGGATTCCGACCTCAAATTCGATCATAAAGGACAAAAGTGGCCCCAAAAACGTTGATTAAGGTATTTTTTTGAAATTATTTCGAGGCACGTAAATCAAGGCGACCTCTTACCGTCGGTCGAGATTGATCCAATCATTTTTTTTCCAATTCCAAARTCAAATTCGACCATAGAGGACAAAAGTGACCCCGAACGTTGCGTAAGGTATTTTTTTTCGAAATCATTCCGAGGCACACAAATTGATGTGAGCATTTTTAATAGAAAAATAGAACTCATAACAYCAAACGAGCCTAATTAACGAAAAAATAGAGCTCGTAATTATGGTTAAGAAACTTGAAAAAAATGTAAACTTATATCTGGGATTAAAAGAAAAACACATACCTATCATTGAGAATAGATGAAAACTGGTACCTACCAATGGGAATTTCCCTTTTATTTAAAGGCAATGTGACTACAATTTATAAATGCAATGTGAGTTTGTGACTACTGTCAAGATAAATATCATTTATAGTATAATTATATGGCAATTTAAAAATAATTTCGCTAGCCTTGTAAGCACACAATGATGCGTGCGTGTAATTATAAAAATGTTGTGTTTATATTTATATTTATTTAGTTTAATTATTATGATGTTTTTCTTTGTGATTGAATCTCAAATAAAAATAATTTAATGATTTTTATTGATTCATTATTTCCATTGACAGACGAACCTTAATGATAATAAATACAGAAGTTATTGTATGCATCACATACACAATTAATAAATTTATTGTGTACCAAGCATATAGTGACCCTTTTAGTCTATATAGTAACTCATTCTTCACTTTACATCAATATGGTGATAAATAATAAGGGTTACTATATTGATTAAAAGGGTTACTACATTGACCAAAAGGGTCAATCTAATCTAGTGCACAACAAATTTATTGTGCACCCGATTCACCTACAATTTTATCTAATAAATAACAACATTACAAAATAGTTTAAGTTGATTTTATACAGATTAAAAAAATGATTGATTCTCGTTAAAAGAATATTACTTTTAAATTAATTTTAGATAGGTGATTTAATTGCTCAATTTTGAAATTTTATATGTTATTGTTTTAATTCATTTATTTATGAAAAGAAATCAAATAAAATTAGTATCAATTGGTCTATGTTAATTGGATTTAAGTTTTTGCTAATTGATCCCCTCAAATAAATAAATAAATAAATAAATAATCTAATTGATAAAACATTCCTAGTTTTTCGCTTTGTTGATCATTGACTGACAATCTTGCTAAAGATAGTTGTGTTAAGTTTTGTACCAAAAAACTCTTATCAAAACTCTCTCTAGAAAAAGCTAGGGTTTCATTAGAGTTTTGAAAAAAAAGGTCTATTTTGTCCACATAATAAAACCTAATAAATTGTTCAATAATAAATGTCTAGAAATGTCATTTTACATTACATTGTTGAGGTGATTTTGCACGCCATCAACAAGTCAACTGCCTAATATTAATTTTTGTTCGGTAGGGGGCTGCCCRACTAGTTACTGATTATAATGATAACCTCGCTATCACAAAAATGATTCCTAAGATCGTAGAAAAATGAAGTTAACAATGTATGYACATTGGAAATTATACTTATTCATGTGGAATAAAACTGAAGCTTAGGACAAACAMAAATGAAGAGAAATGAAAGCCATCCATTAAATAGTAACGATAGAGTCWGACTACAACTATATTARACGGAAGGATGATTACCTCAATGTTTACACAATTGGGAAAGATAAAAGCACACTAATGATCCACAAAGATGAACTATGCTACGTGTAGGTGTGGYCCTTTATCGGGCTGGTCCTACGTCAATTGATGTTTGTGCGCTTAAGCCACAGATACCGCACATGAGTGTGTTGGGGGAGGGTTGTCAAGTGGGGGATTTCCACCATACTTATAGAGGTTAATAATGGATTCCCAAAACATTGGTGCCAAGATAATGGCCCCACTGTTAGCTAGGTCTAATAACCAGTTCGTAGGTTCGGGGGCATGGTACGTAATGAATCTTTAACCTTAATCCACCCGCGTGTATCGACCTCTACTCAGTCTCATTGTAATTCCAATCGATTAAATTCATTGGATACTCAAATACATAGCTATTTTATCCTTACAAAATGCTCTAGCCCTAGAAACTATTACGAATGTGTGTTTCTACTATGCATGTACCACTACCCAACCTAATAATTGTTACCACCTCAAAATAATCAAATGAATAAGGAGATCAAATCCTCCTCTAAGAAAATCTTATGTTTCACTTTCTTATGGTAAGACTTAGCTACTTGTTTCATTTAGGCTTTGATGTTTTCTAAAGCACACAAAGGTTCTTCCTCCACATCCATTAATTCAATTGCTATCGCTTCACTATAGTCTTCAGATCACGAGTCCATTTGCCTAACCACTTGAGTAGACATTACACTTAATTCTGCTGGAAATACTGGTTCATGACCATGAACTAATGTATATGGAGTTATTCCCATTGCATCTCTCTTCGAATTCCTATAGGCCCATGTAGCATATTGTAGAAAAGTATGCCAATTTCGTGGATTATTATCTACCATCTTTGATATCCCTTTGACTATGATTTTATTACTGGCTCCAGTTTGTCCATTGGCTTGTGCAGATTAAGGTGTCGAATGAATTTTTTGGATATTGAATTCTTTGAGATACTCATCAAACTCTTCCACTGTGAACATTGATGCGCGATCGACAGTTATAGTCTATGGAATCGCAAACCTAGTAAAGATTCTTTCTTCAAGAAACAAATTTTCTACCCTTGCATTCAGCTTCTGGAAAGCTTGAATCTCAATCCACTTAGTAAAATAGTTAGTAGCTATCAAGATATGCTCGTGATGTCCAGAAGAMGGTGGCTTAATGGCTCCAATGGCATCAATGGCCTAACCTCTAAAAGGACACGACTTAATTATTGGATGGAGCTCAACCGCTAGTGCTCTACTTATTGGCTTGAATCTCTGACACTATTTACAACCTTTAGCATATTGTGAGAAGAACCCCTTGATTGAAGGCCTATAGAATCCCATTCTATGGATGACCCAGAGCRGGCCTAGGGCCTGTGCAAGCTGCCCAACAGCATAGGGCCCAATTTTTTATGAGGCCCCAAAATTTATAAAAGTTTGTATAAAAGAAAAAATGTGCAACAAATAGTGCATGTATTAATAGTTAGCTCAATGGTAAAAAGACCTTTCATATACTTCTTAGGTCTAGTGTTCAAACCCTAATGCAATCATTTTGCTTTTTTTTATTTTTTTATTTTTTTTATTTCCCCTTCACTTTGATATCATTTCCCCCTCAATTTTAGTTCTTTTTCTTTATAACTAAAAATAAAAATGATTGTTTTACACAAAGAAAATTAATAACACCTATTCTTAAAAGGAAAAAAAAATATAATTTGGTAAAATGAAATATCATTATGTGCACAGGGCCCCCGATTTGTTAGGGATGGGCTTGGGATGKCRAATCACATCTMAAGCCCTGATTGGTGTGATTTGCCTATTCCATGGTTCACCTTTGCTAAGATGGTTAAAACTTTCTTATTGTTCACACATCTCAGCAAAAGCCCTTGCAGATCCTTTTGATACAACTTACTTACCAYCAGGAAATCTTTTGTGGCTGCCAACCTTACTTTTGAAGGAACTTTCTTGCTAGAAGGATTCTTGAAGTATTCCTTGATTTCTTGGCGCTAGTCTACCTTGCACCCAAGAACACTAAGTTTATTCACCTCAACCCTTATAGCTTTTTCCAAAGGTTTTAACTTGACCGAACTAATGTGTACTACTAATGGGTGCCAGCTAGGGTCGTTGGCTGAAAACCGAACCGGACACTCTCAAATACTATTTATAATCCGATACCACTAACTATACACAAGTCTAGTACTCTAGTAGTAAGTAAGGGGGGTCGATCCACAGGGAAGGAATCAAAAAGTGTCTAAATCCGAACTTAACTAGCATGGCAAGTAAACATACTTTGAAAGGGGAAATTTGATTTAAGACTAGCTAATGCAAACACTTGAAWTCAGCTTTAGGAAAACAAARACTCTAAAACACCTAGGAGATACTAGTGTCACCTTCTATAGTTAAGGATAATTAATAAATGTGTGTTCTACCATCAAAAAGGGTGATTGCAATCATGTTTGGAAATTTGATTAATATCGTTTCCCAATGTCATTAACCCTTCAATCCAAGTTCAAACCCAAGTCCCTCAAGCTCTACTAGAATTGAACAATCAAGAATCAACCATGTCAAGTCAATCCTCACAATCCCTTGCAAAGGGTTGAAACAAGCACCTCTCACCCAAAGAATGGGTGGCCAAATCCAAAGCAATAAGGTTTGAGAAATACAAATCAAGGCGAATATGGTGATTCGAGAGAACAGTTATATCATGGTTGGCAATTGAAAAGATTATAGAAGGGACTCTAGCTCTCTAACTACTACACTACTCACAACATGTTTAGAGAACTTGAATAGCAAGAAAAACAAAGGAAACATGAATAAAAAGCAATTAAACACAGGAATTTATTAACAAAAAGGCACTACTACAAAAGGTCAAAGAGACGGTTTAAAATGGTCAAAGAGACCGCAAAACAACCGGTCTCTAGGTGGAGGGTCTTAGGGTAAGAGACCGGTTAAATTTTGCGCTTTCTATGATCAAAGAGACCACGGGGTTTACTATAACGGTACTTTGACTGGAAATAAGAGACCGTTTCTTAAGCAATAATCGGTCTCTTTGATGTCATCAAAGAAACCGGTAATTACTTATAACCGGTCTCTTAGGTATTTTTCTAAATTAAAAAAAATACATCGAGATGTGAGTCTCACATCTCGATGTACTTGTACACATGGATCAATAATTTGGATTCCTGGTTTGTAATCAATTCTTTAAAAATGAAATAACCAAAAAATATTTCATTGAAAAATAAATTCCAATCTGTAGAATATATTTAAGGGACAAAACAAATATAAATACAAATTATCAAATATAAATACATAAACACAATGCGCAATCACCAAACTTAAACACAATGCATCATCACGCATCACACTTCACCAGAGGCAACTTGATTATCCTGCAACGAAAAACATAAATAATTTTAAGTCAAATAATTGAAGAAACAGAAAACCAAAAAAATCTTAAGTAGCTAAAAAAATATTTTAGCCAAAAAAAAACAAGTAGAAAGTATATAAAAAATAATCGAACAAAACACAAAAAATTATCCAGTAAAAAAAAAACCAACAATCGAAATGAAAAAAAATCAAATATCGAAAATCGAAAATCAAATAAAAAATTTGGAAAAACAATGTTAGTGAAAATTTGTTAAATTGAAAAATTATTACATTGGATCCTTCACCTGGCCACGCAACCTGAGAATACGACTTCGGTGACGGCACCTTCAGCCATAGCACTGGTAGAGGAAATAGCCGCTTCGAGAATGCAAATTCCGAGCTTTCTCTTCGAACCCACTCACTGCATTACATTTTGCATTAGATTATCTCTTCTTTTTTTAATCATCATCATTTGTATCCCTTTAAATCGAAACAAAGCAAGAAAACTTAGATCTATAAAAGTAGAAATCGTCAAACCAACAAAAATCAAAAACGAATTTGTAAAACTGTAAAAACAAAATAAAACGAAAATAACTAGAAAAAAAAAATATACTCCATACAAAAAAATGTAGATCTATAAACCCAAAAATTGGGTAAAAATCATTAAACAACAGCAGAAATCATAAATCTGAGCAAGGAAATGAGATAAAGATGTATCATCCAACAAATCAAAAAAATTGGTAAACAACACCAGGAAATAAAAACGAAGGATTTGAAAAACAAAAAGAAAAAAATGAATTGAAAAATGAAGTCGACAAAAGGGAAAATAAATACAAAAAAAATCTAACAAAACAACAAACACAAAAGCTCACAATAAAAACCCACAAAAAAATTCAAAACCAAGTAGAAAATCAAAAAATAAACAGGAGATCGAAAAGCAAAGGAAAAAAATGGAAAACTCAAAGAGAAAAAAACCAACAGATCGAGCAGAAAAAACAAGCAAATTTAAAATCAGTAGATTGCAAACAATCGAGCAGAAAGAATTCGCAAAAATCGAARAGAAAAATTCGATTAATAGAGCATTAATGGACAAGAAAAAAATCGCAAAATCGATCAAAAATTTGCAAATAATGATCGAGCAAAAAAACCAAGCGTGGATGCAAGTTTAAGATTGAGATRTGAAAAAACAATTCATCTAAAAGACAAAAAACAACTTAYAATAACTCAAATAAACCCAAAAAATTCAAAAATTACCTCACAAAAACTTGGAAAAGAAAGGAGAAGACGGAAYGAGAGGGATGACGGTGGACGACGAGGAGWGGGGTGGCGTTGCGGTCTTGCGGAGGTGTAATGAATTAATTWTTTGGGCCCACTTGGATCAAAGAGACCGGTTTACCTTAAAACCYGTTTCTTTGTTCAACTTTAAGAGATGTGTTATAAATAARCGGTCTTTTAGATAAAGCTAAGAGACCGGTTTTCATGAATATCCGGTCTCTTTAGTTAAGACGCCSGTTTTAATACACCACCGGTCTCTTAAATATGGTATGTTATCCAATTTTTGTAGTAGTGAGGGTATCAAAGAAACTACTCAATATTACTCCAAATCAAGCAAAACAAAAACCAAAAGCTTCACAAACACAACGGGAAATAATCTAGTAGCAATAGAACTCAAAAGCAAAAGTATTAACAACACTGACAAAAAGTTGCAAAAACGAAAATGAWGCAAAACTAATGGAAAACAACAATAAAACTGAAATCTAAGTAAAGAAATGGAATTACCTCYAAATTTTAGGTCAAAAGCATATAAGGATTGTAAGATTTGAGCAAGAAATGAAGATTCTAGGGCAAACTGAAGAACTTGAAGCTACTCTCTAATGGTGATTGAAGGAAGACGAAGAAGATGAAAAAGAAATCTGAAATTTACTCTCTAATTCTATTCTCTACTCTATGCTACTTCTTACTTGTCACTTAGTTTCTCTGTCCTAAAACTATAMATACAAAGCTTAAAATACAAGCTCATATAATTACAAGTTTGCGATTACTAATTTACACATGTGCTTCAAAGCTTCCTCCAAGCCAGATCAAGTCAACAGGTCAAGAGTSAATGTCCAGGAGGTGCCATGTAGGCGCGTGTGGAGTAGAAGAGGCGTGTATGCGCCAAAAACGCTTCTGGAAAGGCTGCAGGCGCGGGCAGGTAAGGCGCGTGTAGAGGCGCGTGCGGACACGCGTGCGAACCTGGGACGCGCGTACGCACCTAAAAGTGTTTTGGAATGAAGGGAGGTTATGCAGGCTTAGGCAAAGTGCGCGGGCAGAGGCACGTGCAAACCTAGGACGCGCGTGCAAATCTAGGGAGGCGCGGCCGCGCGTAAAAGCCCTCTAGAATTGAGGGTGCTCCTGCAGGCACGCGCGGGCAATGCCTCGTTGCGCGTGCAAAATCAGGCTGATCTGCTCAACTTCGAACGGCCATAATTTCTTGTTCGGTGATCGGATTGCAGTTTTTAATATACCGTTGGAAAGCTCTCGGAGTCTAATTTCCAATGCAAAAATATATGGCTCGAAGAATATGTTAGAGAAAACGTTCAAGTGCCTTAAGGCTCAACCAAAGCAACCACAAATAAACCAACAAGTTGGAAAGCTTAAAACCAAGATGTGCACATCTAGGAAACTTGAAAAACACTCACAAAGCTTGCAATTGAGTGTAAAAAGATAGAAAAGAATAGAAAACTAAAGAAAAACCACTAAAAACCAACAATTTTTTGCAAAACTAAACAAAGTGGAAATCTAACCAAAAGGTTAGTGAAATGATATCGAAAAAACACATAATGGCCAAAATAAGGAAGAAATAAGTGCCTAAATGTGACCATTTTTGGCACTTATCAACTCCCCCCAACTAAGACCTTTGCACGTCCTCGAGCAAAGTAAAGCAAAGTAAAAGAAAAAGAAAGYAGAAAACTATATACTAACTCACTTTCGTAGGAATCACGATCACTTTTAGCAATTASTGACAAGCCCTTTAAACCCTCAAATCGCTAAGAAGGACGAGGAAGGTCTCYTGAGGGTWTATAAAGAGAAGACCRACAACTCCATAAATAAGAAAGAATCAAGGCAAAGGTTTGCAAAAATACAATGAACACAAGAGGAAGAACAAAAACAAAAAGACAAAGAAAGACAAAGAAACAAAAAGTGTGATTTGGATTGGATTCCTTGGACTTAAAGGACTCTAATAAGGAGAAAGGATGTCCCTCAACTAGAAATCAAATAAGAGTCAAATAGATATCACAAATAGTGTGCAACTTTCAAAGCTTAACGCGTTTATATTGAAATATGGATTCAAGGAAGCTTCGACGAAATTGAAGAACATTGACTAGATTTACTCTTGACGGATTAGAACTAATTAAGTCTATATGGCTCATGTAGAATTAAGTCGCTGATGTGTTTGTTTGCCAGTGTCTTGTACTGGTAATTAGAGTTAGATGGCATTGCCAAGGGCTGTCAGAACTTCTCCTCAATCACTTAGAGTTGAAGGCAATTGAAGACGCACGATTGTTGGTGATGACTTTGAACCCACTAGGGTAGAAGAACCAAAATTGTAAACTGTTTTCACACCGCGGATCATCTTTCTACAGGATGCAAGAATAAAGATCTCTCTTCTGTCGAAGTTATCCTTAAGAATAGTATTTTTTGGAAAGTTATTCTTCAAAGGACTTTTTATGGACAACTCAACGATAGATCTGAGTGAGTAATTATTACAGGTTTGGATATTATGGTAATTGCCTCTAATATGACATTAAGTAACCATAAGATATTATCATCTATCTAAAGTATGAGATATACTTCCTTATTTGAACTTCTCCTCAATAAACTATACGGCGGAATAGACGTTATCTTTATTTATCTTCTTATACTTAGCTAGGGTGCATCGACTAGTTTGCTAGCGACCTCACCTTTGAGCTACTAAATACTATTCTCCCCATACATCACGACTAACATGAATCTCAATACTTCTCTCCACGTTTCTAAAAGGTGTAAAATTTTTGGTGAGAAAGAACAGAAAGAGATAAAAAGAATCACAAAGCCTAAGATCCATCCATACCACTATAAAGACAAGTCACGTTCATACCAACACAGACCAGCTGTCCACACATATTAGACGCACGACCCATTACACACTCTAGTAGTAACCCTCCACTATAAAGGAGATATTCCGAAGAGAAGTTAATGTTGTGTTGAAACTTAAACAACCTAAGAAGGGGTTAGGTGAATTGGGTAGAAGCTATCTGGATAGTTCATATAGTCTGTGCTTGTGAAGTTCAAGTGCGAATATAGGCAGACCTTGATGCGCTTGAGTCGTGGGGAGGCCATGACACCACTTGTAATGTGTGGAGATATCAACGTACAACAATATTGATGAGTGAAGCCAGTTGCCTTTGTTTACTTATGGAGGTATGACAATTACATAAAAGGATGACTAGGATAGGAATGCCATTCAGCTACGGCCGCAGGTTGGGTGAACCTCTGGTTAAATTGTCGCTGTCTTGTTCATAAAAATTATACTGCTTGATTTGTTCTACGTACCATCAGTTTCCCAAAATGACCCCAACGCCCACAATACACACCCCAACATAACCCAACCCACCCGACACCTCAACAAAACACAAACAAAAAGCAAAGATAAACCTACAATTAAAAAAGGCACGCCAAAATACATTATTAGATAAACATTACGGAAAGAACCCTAACAAGGCACATATAGGGTTTAACGCTATAGGGACACTTGACATCAATGCAAAGCTCAATACTATAAACTTAATGGGGATAGGGAGTATGAGGGTCTCATCAATCACAATCCACCTAGGTTATCAGATAACTTATATTCTCATCCTAATATCTGACATTATCTCACTTCTATTCTTTCTCATATGGACTAGGAATAGATCGGCTTGGCCTACAATTGCTCAGGTCAGAATTTCTATCTTAGCCCTGTCTGATTCTTATCAACAATTTGGGTGTCACTTGTCTCTTTATCATCGTCCTCAAACCGGCATGGTGAAAAGTGCCCTTATTAAGCCTTGAGCAATTTGAGAAATTTGCTTTGGTTCAGCATTTTCAATTAATCCTACACCTAGGTTTCACGACTTAAGGGTGAAAGGGACTTGATAAAAATGTGAGCTTATTGACGTCGAAACATCAGGTTATTAGATTGTTTGAGGGTTATAATGGATGGTTAAAAGGTGTTTGGTTTTCCCTTTGGTCTTGAACCGTGACGTGGGGGAATCCATGTTAGCTACTTTGGGAATAACATGCGAGAGGTGCATCAATTTAGGAAATATTCTTATGGGCCACTCCTTCGTGGGTAGGTTAGAATTAGGACTATCGGCGGCCATTATTGTACTATTTAGAGCTACCATGAATAGATTTCGGTGTAGCCCTTGGGTTTAACCCTTTGGATTTTGAGTATCCAAATTTTCTTAAGTAGTGGTCATTGGTACAATCCACTTAAAACATATGGATAACATTGGTATCCAATAAACAACACCCTAATAACTTTTGCTTGTCTAAAAGACAACCAAAAATAAGATGGAGGGTTTGAACATTTAAAGAATGACAGGATAGTCGTTCACCCATGAACTATGGGATATAGCATAAAAATTTGGAGACAGCAATCATGTCATCAAGAATTGACAAATGTTCAAAAGCTTAAATGATCAATTTCTCCAGGAGTGCATTACCAACAATATGTACGAAAATATAGAATGATGATCCAAGATTCTACAAAGAAAACTCATGACTCTTAAGCATATTATAAAAAAAGTGGTATTGAAGGATATATCAATACGTAGGCGTGAATGGTTTGAAGGGGAATTCAGAGGAGGAGGATTCTCCAAACCAGTTTTCTCACGATTGCATTACATGCATTATATTTATATATCAGAAATCAAAGCTATACAATGCATTTCTTTCTATGTCTCTCTCTTATTGAAGAACCTCACTAAAGATTAGTAGAATACAAATCTCATTACTCATTTCATCTCATATTTCGATTCATACTTGAAAACCCAAACCACGCTATGAAGTAGATCAATTGTTTTGAAGCATTGGTATAGACATAAGCCAATTTGGTAGAGGTATATATGTGAATCATGATGAGGGACTCTTTGGTATACCATAAAATACACAACAACACACTCAGGATACAGCTCAACAAACGCTATCCTAAAGCCGATAGATACTCAATAACATTTGATTTGAATTGGATATTAGAGGTCGAAGTCAGGTTTTTTTTAGGTTGGCGCGAAATCTTCATATAGTAGAGAAGACGTTATTCCGTTTTATTTTACAAGATGGTACAGACGTCTGGGCTATTGAATATTTGTCATAAACTAATTGAGAATCTGGCAAATATACATTTGGTAGAGAAAATAAAATAAATTAGTAATGTCTCTTGAGATACCGTCATTATTCATGTACAATACTTCGATTTACTAGTGTTCTTGGGGGTCTCTCTTCAATCATAAGGGTTGGATCGATCAACTTGATCAAGTTGGGGAGATTTAAAAGGGTTCAATATATTTGAGGGAGTCTTATTAGACAAGAATCTGATAAGTGCTACAGAACCAAATGAGCACTGGAAGACCAAATCTATTTCTATCAAAGTCTCAGTGGCATATACAACATACACTCTTTAGTGACTATCTCTTGTCGTTAGCAGAGAAGCAAAACATAAACTGATACAAAGTAAAATTATCAACCAACAACGTAATCAAAGATAGAAGGCGCAAATTTTTCTAGGATTTTTTTGTATATCTTAAGCAAAGTAAAAATAAGAACAGACAAGCTAGATCCGTAGGTACCATCGCATCAATCGGCAAGCAGAAATTGAGGGTGTCGGCTAGGTTGTTGGGATAACAAAAGATGCCAAAGAAGACATAAACTGCAGATACATATTTATATCCGATAACAAGAAAACAAACACTAATAGTACCACAGTTATTGTGTAATTAAGGGGTGATCCACAGGGAAGAGATAAACAAGGTGTGTCTATGATAAAGAATTAATAGGATTTTGAGATTAAACACCATCCTTTGATGGGGAAATTTGCAATTAAGATACTAATGAATACACATGTGCTTGGGGAAAATAACTCTAAATACTAGGAGTATAGTGGTACTTCCTATAGTTTAAGGTAATGCATCACAAAAGCTGGTGATGTTTACACTAGTACACACAGGATGAATTGATCATATGGTTATGGATTTCCATTAATTCATTTCCAGTCAATAATTAAATACCAAGCTTCAACCTCTCAAGTCTTTAGAATTGAACACTCCAAGAATGCACCAGCCATGCCAAGTATCCTTAACATCATGAAAAAGAGGACTCTGAAAGAATAAGTCTAACAAAAACATGGGTAAGAACAGATCAAGCATAAGGTTTAGAGACGTAAAAATTAGGCAATATGGTGATTGGGAACAATTTATCATCTTGGATTGGGAATGATTATAGAGGGTTTACGATTCTAAGTATGAATAAGAATGCTTAGAATTGCTCTTAGAAACTTGAATGCAAGAAGACGCAAGGAAATATAATAAGATGAAATAAAACAAGGCATATAGTATCAACAAAAACGGTATCAAGATATACATAGGTAATACTATTACAAATACAGCGAAAAAAAACAACCATTCACATAACAACCGACGAGGGAAAAAAATGATAGTAAAAAGAAAGACATACAAAGAAAAAGTATTAAAACATACAACCAAAATTCGCAGAAAACGATTAAGTAATATAATCAGTTAAGACCAGCATAAACTGAAAAATATAGTAAAAGGAATGAGAACTTAACAATAAAATTTATAGGTCAAAAGCATAGAATGGATTCTGTAGATTGAGAGAAATGAGCTTATTAGGAATTGTAAAGGATTGAAGCTAACTATTACAAATAATGGTAGATACTCGAGAAGAGAAGAAGATTTCAAAAATAACATCTGCAAAATTTGGATTCTAAATCGATATTGCCTTCATCCGTATGTATAACTCTATATAGCTCACTAGTTTTCCTCATATAAAACTATAGCTGTACACAGCAAAATAAGACAAGTATATAAGTTAACAAGTATTAAGCCAATATATCTATTTCAACCATGTTCTTCCAAAGGCTTGAAAACATTGTCAGTCAAACCAGACTAGAATCAAAAAGGAGTTGACAACGTCCTGATAAGGTAGATACGTAGGAGCATGTGGAACCGTGATGCCAAGAAAAACCGCGCGTAACAAAAGAAATAAGACTACATAACACCAGCGAGAGAGGCAATGTAGCACAGAATGTAAGACAACGCAGGCTGTAGCATGAAGTAAAAGAGGCCAAGAGCGTTGTACATGACAACAAACAAATTACTGAGAACAAAGACTGGGCGGAGAGCGTGGGCGCGGTGCGCGACCTAAGAGGCGTGTGGGCGTCGTACCAAACTGGGGCACCAGCCAACCAGACATTACGGACGTAAAGGTTTTTGCGCATAGAAGGAAGGCCTAAATGGCAGCGTCGGGCAGCGCAGGTAGCAACCGCTGCCCTGACGGCAACCTAGGGACTTTGCAAAGTACGGCACGCGTCCGCATCTACACTAGGCGACCCGCGCGTCTCACATCCTAACAAATAAAGAAACAGAGAAAAAACACTACGCAAAAATCTGGCTGAACTCTCAACTCTGATCGGACGAAACATAAATTCCATAACTTCTTTCTCGGTGGATTAGATGTACTCTCTCCATTTTTTTAGATGTTCGTTTCTTTTTTTTTTTGCGGCCGTTTTAATAGATGTCCACAATCTAAAAAATAATTTTTTACCTTTTACCCTATTTGTTATTTACTAACATTCATGATTCCCAATAATCTTTGAGTCGAAGCTAGTCATTTATTTCCATCCTCTCAATCTATTCACCCAAATTAATTACTATTTCCCATGAAAATTTCATTCACACAACACAAATATAAACGTACCCGACAAAATTTACTCCCATGTATATACTCTATTAACATTATAATCACCAACAATTATCCAACTAATAATCATAAATATTAAACCATAAATTCAAACTTTAAAATCAGTATACCTAATATCGGAATATTGGACAGTCACTTAAAAACATGAGGGCAGTGTTGTACATACTCAACGTTGGAAGCTTCAAATCTACTTTCTAATGCGCACATAAAAAGTTTCCAACTCGTAAATTTCAAGTTCCTACAAAAAGAATTTAAATAGGATTAAAAGAAGCAATGTTACGAAGAAACGTTCACAAGTGCTTACATGACAAATACAAAGCTAACCAAAACAAATAACAATTGAGAAGCATTAAAACACATGCTGACCACATTAGGAAACTTCTCAAGAAACCACAAATACATCGTCAAAAAGCCTGCAATTGAGTCGTTAAATATAGTCAATCAGATAGCCAAAATTAGAGTAAAAATAAAGAAAAACCTATAAAAAACCAACAATTATTGCAGAACTAAACAAAGTGGAATCTAACCAAAAGGTTAGTGAAATATATCGAAAAAACACATAAGGCAAAATAAGGAAGAAATAAGTGCTAAGTGACCATTGGGGGTTTTCAAAGAAGCCTATTGGGCCTAAGTTAGTCAGTTCTTGTTTGTCTTCTCTGTGGCACATTGAGATGTGAAAGCTGTTCAAGACAAGGGAGATTAATCCATATGTTCGTCCCTAAATTCGATCCACTCAACCATAAGAACAGCGAAGGGGAACAGACGCTACTTTATTTATCACAAGTACTATCAAGACTCAAACGTGAGATAGAAACCCACAAATCAAACCATATCAGATGAATCCTCTACCTACAAGCTCTATAGTGTCTTGCATAGCATCCTGCAGTTTAAAGTTATATAAGTAGAAACATGATAAGAAAATACCACATTGAAACCCAATTCATGGATCTTTACAATAGAACTAAATAAGCGCTAAGAGTGATAACGTAAAGTAGACAAGTTAAGACTGGACTGAAAGAGCAGAAGCCTAGTAGACACGCATGTCACTTCGTAATTGCATCGAAAGGCTGAGATACTTTTGATGATAACTCGTCACTAGCTAGCTCACAAAGCCATAAAAAAATTGTCCGTCCACCGTCTAGAATTAGCCGATAAGAAAGTACGACATCTTGAAAATACTGATTCCAGAAGTTGAGAAAAAACTCTCAAAAGCAATACAGTTAAACAGACAGTACATATTTGCAAATGAAAATGATATTGAGTTTGAATATCATTAAACAAAAGACTAAATTTCGAGAGACCGACAATAACACCCACAGGCGAAAATATTTAATCTCTTATTCTATTTTAATTATTGTTCTATTTTTAACAGCAGAAAGACTCTTTACTATATTCGGCTGGTTATTTAAGGACATTTTTTACCGA
Organism: Bassia scoparia; assembly: GCA_008642245.1. Classification (NCBI taxonomy): domain Eukaryota; kingdom Viridiplantae; phylum Streptophyta; class Magnoliopsida; order Caryophyllales; family Amaranthaceae; genus Bassia; species Bassia scoparia. The sequence continues at coordinate 73,935 of SNQN01001044.1, forward strand.
AGATATTTTCATGCTTCTCATTTTTCAGTTCCCTTCATATCGTATTTTTTCAGGTTATTCATTAGAAGCTTTTCGGTTGTTTCCTCCCAAGTTCAACCTAAACACCGCACACACATTCCGCATCATACCTCATACCATAAAAACCAACAGTTCCATAGAATCAGATTGGGTCACGTCCTTTTTCGGCCATCATGGCCCTTCTGCTAAGGGAAAATCCACTATCTTGAGCGCCTTCGAGTACATTGTGCTCCACGCTCAACTTTAAATGTGTAAATATCGTAAAAATCTTTCAAAGTGTTTTCTGGGGTTTCATCCTTCAATCTAAAGGGTTGGCTCGATACTTGATCAAGTGGGCCGATTTAAAAGGTTCTTCTATTGAAGGGAAGTTTTGTTGCTTTTCGATTGTAATCAGGCCGGATCCATTTCTCCATGACCTTAGCGATATTCAATACAATTTCAAAATTTCTTGCTTAGGAGTAAACAATCCAAACTGTGTCCAGAGTAACAATAAAATAAAAGTGGTACTTCAAGTGAAGCCGCGAAAATCTTTTTTGGATTTTTTGTTTTTTTGAAAATAAAACAAAAAAGCTAGAATGTAGATTTAAAACATCGTCTCGGACATAACGACGCAATTTGATGGGTGTCGGCTAGGGTCGTTGGGTGAAAAAACGACCAACACTCTCTTATACTTATTTATAAATATAATAATATAAACACAAGTATATGTAGGGGTCGATCCCAGGGGGAACAAAAGTTGTGTTAAACCGACTTTACTAGCTTGGCAAGCTTAAACATACTGAAG